>VTPC01005233.1:0-57621 GCA_011009095.1 Ignelater luminosus
TTAAAGTTTGATAGTTAAATTTAAGTGTTTGTTAGTAAATTAAAAAATGAAAGGTTTATCAGCGGAGAAGCGAAGCTTAATTGTGTCCAGATACTGCAATGAAAAAGGTATGACAATGAGAAAGTTAGCGAAAGAAGAAGGTGTTAGTGTCCATGCAGTCCAAAATGCAATTAACAGGTCAGGAAAACATTTTACTTTGAATGATTTACCTGGACGCGGAAGGAAACCAGGTGCATCAAGTCCATATTTGGACAAGAAGATATGTAAAAAATTTACGACTAATAAGGAACTGTCTGTCCGTGATTGTGCAAAAAAATATGGAACTTCGATCGGTATGGTTCAACGAACTAAGAAAAGAAATGGTTTTAAGATTTATAAAAAACAAAAACAACCAAAGCGTAGTTCAGTTCAAGCATCTTCTGTGAAAAGTCGAGCTCGGAAGTTATACGAACAAGTTCTGTGCAAAACAATCAATGCATTATCATGGACGATGAAACGTACGTCAAACTCGATTACAAAACTCCACCGGGAGCTCAGTATTATACTGTAAAACAAGGAACGGAAGTAAGTAATGCAGATAAATTTATTTTTTGTGAAAAATTTGGAAAGAAGATATTGGTCTGGCAAGCAATTTGTCAATGTGGCATGAAATCGACCCCGTTTTTCACTCAACAAACTTTAAATGCGGAAATATACCGCAAGGAGTGTCTCCAAAAAAGATTGCTGCCACTAATTCGAAAACACGAGATTCAAGTATTATTTTGGCCTGATTTAGCTTCGTGCCACTATGCTACTCCAGTTCTAGAATGGTACCTCCAACACAACGTTCGATTTGTTGATAAGACTATGAATCCCCCAAACTGCCCAGATATCTGGCCTATTAAAAGATTTTGGGCGCTAATGAAAAAAAAATTGCAGAAGACCATTCGACCAGCAGAAAATGTTGATGAATTCAAAAGAGACTGGAATAGAGTAGCCAAAGCTGTAGGAATATCTGTCGTCCAGAACCTCATGCAGCATATAAAAAGCAAAGTTCGAGAATTGGGGAAAACCTTATAATTTTTTGTTAATGTAAAAATAAATGAAATAAAAATATATCACACATTCAAAATCCGTAGTTCATTTTTCAAAATATAGTCTGACATCAAATTTACAGGGCGCTTATTCTGTACTCATAATTAACGATACAGTCCTTACAGGTGTGCTGGATTTTGCTAAAATCAGCATCAAGAATACTACTTATCGGTAAAATCTTTAGTGTGCTCATAAAAATTGATCTTATGATGGTTCTAAAATGTCTAAATGTCACAATAATTTTAAACCCATCTGATGTAAATCGCAAAAGGTTATCCTAAAAACGTTTTCACAAAAAGATTGAACGACAAATTAGAAACAAAAGTTTAATTTCCCAGTTTTCCAGATACTTAAAAAAGCAATAACTGAATTTTATTTTTACCATAAAATTATATAACTTGATTTAGATTGATTCAAATTCTACCCCTTTCTGCTTGAAATTCCTGGGATGAACCTCAAAAACAAAATGCTAGAAGAGACTGACGATAGGTGAAGTCTAATATAATAACATCAGAGTTTTTGACTTAAAAATGATCTTTAATCTAGATTTTGTATTCGTATATCTTACACTGCAAAACACTCCAACGTACGTCGTACAAGGAGGCATATAGAAGGTTTGATACAATAATGTTTTGTTTTTGACATAGATACCGAAACATTATTTGCCCGTGTATTGTCATTTTGGATTGACTTTAAAATATAAAAGAGAGTTTAGTCTGACATTCTTAGGCGTTAAAAAAGTTAAGCTTCAAAAAGGAACAATTCTTGTTTCCGCTATAGCTCTAAATCAAGACTTCATCCAAATCAGTCAAGTACTTTGATCTTGCCATCATTAAATCACCTCGTTGAAGGCCTTGAAACGAAAAGGATCATTTTCCATGTACTTATCCACAAGTGCCTTTTGTCATTTAAAATTGAATTTGGTGGTGATCAAACAGAGGCAAAACATCTCCCGACGGTTGAACTATCTCTGCCAAAATTGCATTTTCATTTTGGGATTGGGAATTTTTTAAATCCTACAATACATGAAAAAAAGCTAACCTGACCAGTTTAAACTGTTACAGTTATTATTGCCATCATCTGAGAAATTCTTAAATTTCCAAGTACATACGAAATTTTAATGGAAGCAGAGCAATATTTTTAGCAATAAAATAAAGATATCTTTTTGTCTTATTATTAAAATGGGTAGAAAACCATAAACAGAAACAACGATCACTGGGATGTCTTTTGGAACATTATTTGCAATGAATGGGGTCACCAATTGAGTGTCATCAGTTATTTAGCAAGTTACTGATAGATTCATATGATGTTCTTAGTGGCACAGGTTCATAATCAGTGCTTTCCTTCTCTTTCTAGCATAGAAAGGAGTGATTAATCTCTAGACCACATTAAAATTATAAATTCCAAATTATTATTATCTGCAACGATAGTATGCGGGGTGTTGATTGAATTCACCTGATTTTTGGCAATAGCAGGTAGTGATACCGTTAACTAAGTAGTATTGTGTAAAAAAATCTTGAGATTGCTACACATTCTGTCATGTCTAAACGACAAGAGTTTGTGCGAGCGAGAGATCATAATGCGGTTTAATTCATTTGCAACTTTTGGTTGTCAAACAACACAGCGCAGCGTAAAAGACAGTTGACTAGTACATAAAAAGGCAATAAAATGATGGCAACCCAATTTACTCTCTCAAAGATAATAACAGTTCAGCAAGGTTAACACCTTCATGCACGTCAAGGCCTTCGAGAGAGTATCTTAATGGCCATAACTTTAAAGTACTTGACTGATGAGTCGCATGTCTTACAACTCAAAGAAAGCCAGTGAAAAATGTTTATGCGAATGTGTTTGTGTATATCATCTCGATACTTGCAAATCTTAAGTTTCAGAAAGACAAAGATTTGAACCGAATCCTCAGTTTATCAATATTTCAAACAACTGTTACTTGTTTTTCTTGTTTAGTTAATCTGTAGGTATGATTTTGTACAAATGTTCACATCTAACGGTTTGCTATAATCCGTACCATTGCAAATTATAAATACGAGTATGTCAAAATATCAAATCTCTACAATCAACCGTGACAATCTACATGTTTTTAATAAAACGAGATTACTAAAAATAAATTAAATAGTCCCTATTCTTTAAAGTTTTTAAATATAAAAATGTTGTGTTGATTCTTTCATAATTCTATTTTTTCCAACTGATATCTGCAATCAGTAGCTTGATTGTCCTTATATTTTTTATTTTAAAGTCTCAATATTATTATACATCTGGAAAGAAGTGTGCAGAGTCTTTGATGTTATTTGTGCAAATACGCTAACGTGCATTAATTTTAAATGGTTATAAACAGAAACAAAGTGTTAGTTCTACGAATCCGTTTTGAGAAATATATCAAACTTAGAGATTCCTCGGTATAATTAAGAAAGATGGTAGTTTAAAAATCACCGACAAGCAGTGAATTCAAATGCGCAACATTTCAAGTCAGAAAATGCAAGCATGTAAAGTCCAAAAATCAACAACCAGATACCCTGTTCTAAGAATGCACTTGTAAGATACTAGTTTTATTAACTTTACAATACTGGGTCACGTCTGATTTAGTAAATCTTGGGCTGGAAATAATCTATGGAATGTTGAGGTTACTCTAGAAATTCCCTGAAAATTCCGCGTTCTATCTTGATATGAAGTATGAGAAATACGGTGAAATAGAAGTAGTTTTAATCGGTTTATTAAACAAATTACGCTTTCTCTTATTTGATTTGCATTTTTCTCTTCTTTAATTTTCTAAAGTTTTTATTTTGACAATAATATGCTAAATTTTAGAATTCAAGGATTGACTTTAGCAGAAACACCACAATTTCCATTTTTGGGCTGTTGTCTCCGATTTCATAAAAAACGATAATCTTGGACAAGCTACAGTTTCAGCTTATGAACGTTTTAAAAAATCTCGTCACATTTTATTTTGTTTATTTTATATTCAAATTGCAAAAAAATGTATTTTCTAAACAATACATAATCGGTTTTATCAGACAACTTTCTTGGGAATAAAGTTGAAATGTTCATATAGGCTTGTGTGAAGTCATAAAAATTCTTCTAAAATCGCTCAAGCAGCAAACTTTTGTTAGACATTTGAGTAGGAGTTACGGACGATTTTTTTATTGTGTCTCATGTGCTTGTTCCCTTGGAAATCTCAAAACGCTTGCCTTGTTCATATGATGGAACCGCATTTTTACTTCTTACTACTTTCTTAAATAACAATTTCTTAAATAGGCGGAAGGAAGGAAAAATACATCAATTTCGATATCGACCTACAACCTACGTATATGTATTTTAGCAATTGAAATGTAGTGGGATTATTATTTTTACGAGTACTTAGTGAATAAAACATTTTATTATTATGATACCGTATAAAATCTGTCATGGAGAAAACCAATATTGTAAATATGTACCTACGCTTTAATAGTAAGGTAGTGTCAAAATAGATTTCTACTTGTTTTTAATACAATTACCAAAAGACTAACATTACTAAACTTTTATCCACATCTGGTTTTGGTGTAAATACTGTGAAAATATACAGAGTGAGCCACTTAATGCAAGACATTATTGGGTTGTAGTAAAAGTCTGTTAAGGGTCTCCACATTAAGCAGTCCAATCTATATAATACTTATATGTACGATTAAAGTCTATGTATGTATTTATTAAATTAAACAAACGCATTTTTGAGCAAATATCAATGTGTCGTACATTCTGAATTATTATTTTAGAGCAAAAGTAGTGTAAATAGGTTTGTTTTGTAGAGAAAAAAAATACTGCACTTGTACATGTAATTGCTTTTTATTTTCCATTTTCTAAAACTGGAAAAATGAATAAACTAAAATATCTAGTTTTACAGCAATCAGATATGCATTGAAATTATTGGAACGGAGAAAACGTGGCAAGCCCCTTCAAACAAATTCAAAACACCAAATAACATGTTTACACCGAAAAGTTTTAATTTCCTATTTTAGGGTTTCTGTTTTATAACTAACCTAACTCTTTACTATGAGATGATGAGATGAGATGATAAACGGAGAAATATCTAAAATACGTAAGCTGATTTACGTGTAATATTCTTAATCGTCAGCAGCTTTATAATAATAAGATCGACCTATTTTTTATACTAAAACTATTAATATCCAGATTTAATACTTCTCTACAGCATTCAAAACCTAATGTAACAATATACCGAATGTTTTAGAAGAAATGATCAATACTTTTGATGATGTGGGTATTGGTCATTTAAAGAAACAATGTTCTATTAAACATGTAGTCAATTCGCCATATTTACGGAAATTATCCTTGAATTTGACGAGCACCATCTTTCTTCCTTTACCTCTGTGTGAACAGGGTTAAAGCCAATCTGTTGCTTTTAGCACTAGGTCAGATATTTTGAAAGACGATTGTCCGGCTGTAGAAAGCAGAATTAAATCAAATGTTAATCCAGGATTAACTAGCCGATCTAATTGAATAATTTTGAATTTACATTTGAGTTTTACAACACCTGGTTGGTTAATCCAGGGACTACCGTAATCATTTGATTAATTCTGGTTTTTGTTACTGGGCCAAATATATTAGGTTCATCTAGAGACCAACTGGTGTTTTTTTGTACATTCCTAATGATAGTCAAGTGTTGTGCCATCCATGCTGAAAACAATAACAGAAATTCATCGCAAAGCGGTTTTGATAGTGTGAAGAATATGGAGCCAATACAGTGCTTGTCGTAGTGCTTTTTGATAAGTTTCTGTTTGCCTTATAAACATATGCGTTACGACACTACGTTATGGGTCATTCAACGTCAGTTCAACCAGGGCTGGACAGCCATGATCTTATGCCTCTAGCGCTTCTGGTTTTAATTCTACAGGCCTTCAAAATTCAAGCAAATTCTCGTTTTTATATTTTTTGCAATAATGTACTACTTTGTTAAAAAAATTCCTGCATAGTCAAAATTCATTCAATCGTTTTTAAAATTTCCGATACTTGTTAACAAATGTATAAGGATATTCAAAAACATTACTAGAAGACTCAGTATCTGTTTGTTGGTCCAAAAAAGAATGTTTTGCTTATTTTTTCGCGGCTAATATAGCTTATTAGAAATCGAATTATCAGTGGACGGGAAAGGTTCTTTATCAATATTGGTAGCGCTAGGTGACGCTATCACTGAAAAGTTTCTGGGTAGTCGACGTCAGCTACGTTCAAGCACTTCCAAAAAAAGTGGAGCTTTTAGAGCACCGTTTTGCTACCGATCATAAACAAATTTACATGTTTGAGAAATCTTTTTTGGAAAATACTAATAAAAAACTTATTCAGGGTTCTGACTATTAAAAACAGAATATCAGAAATAACCGATATATATGTAGATATATGTATTAAACTACAATGCGCATCTCAACTTAACTTAGATTTGCTACAAATGTTTTGATTCTACCTATATACAATCTTTACTTATATCTTAAGTAGAGGCCTGCATTATCATCCTAAGACATACCTTTCTTGCGATGCACAACAAAGGACTTTTTTGGACGTTGATCACCTACCAAACCTGCAACGACAAAAGCGTTTCGTGTACTCGACCTCCTCGGTTTTAACCAAAAAAAATTAATATTTATTCATAAACTACTTAATTATTTGATAACTTGTGCAACTAGAAAAATTCATTTAAACCTCACTTCATTTGTTCCAGCATGATTTGTGATTTCTCCATAGAGGTACTATTCAAATCTCTGATAATCTAACTTTGCTGAAGCAAGAATACTTAAAGGCGTTAGTTGTGAATCTCATTTTAAAAACGCTCTTATCTAGATTTAAAGTATCGTATAATAATCATAATCGCCCCGCATTTTAATCAATTAATGACATAACTAAAAGGTAAAATATTTCAAACAATTTTTGTAAATGCGCTTCACTCAATAAACTCTTCTAACCGATTCTACTCAATCAAAAAACTCTCCTTTACTGTCCACTGACCACTTAAATGTCAATATATTCTGGTCACACGATATTATTTTTATAGCAAACTGTCTCCATTGGAAAAACCTCTTTCTGTAATTTCATGCTGCCCTGCCATCCATTTTGAATAACCTTTGCTTTAGCATTGCCAAATTGGAAAAAGTGCTATACTTTGCTTAAATGTTACAGCTTTTCTTTTCTACTCGTAATTCTGTCTTTTATTGATGCATTTTATTTATTTCTTTCTCTCGTGATTACACTACGAAGAATTACTAACGTGCGTTCAGAAAGTCGCAATATCTCAATTACCCGTACAGCGTATACTGTATATCCTCGACTGAAGCACATAAACAATGGAAAAGATGTCTTGAAAAACATTAATAAAATCTTAAATGTCATAACCAGTTTTTTAAAAATGCCGGAAACGTTTATTGAATTAAAGATGTTTACAAAAAAAACTTTATTAATGTTATAAGGATTTTATGATCTAGTTCCTTGGGTAATTGGTAAGACAACGCGACGCAAAGCTGTGACTACTTTAGCAAATCTTTGGTTTTTAGGTTTGGTTAGGTACGTATTAAGGTAAGGTGAGGAAGTCAGGGTTACTGCAAAGCTGCTTTTTTCTTTTTATTCATTTTGGTTTGCATTTAAATTATTTAGGCCTTGTGAATTTAAATGCCTCAATTTTAATTAATCTAATCTAATTAATTAATTATTAATTGAGATAAATTATTTTTCATTATTATTGTATGAATTACTGCTTTTTGTTGTTTCATTATTTATGTGATTCATATGTCTTTACTACTATTGCGATTTATCGTATGCACCGATTTCTTACTCATGCTCAAGGGCACCAACTAGCAATCTAAACAATAATGTTAAATAAGGCTAAAATCAATCAATTAGTTTCTTGTAAAGCACTTAAAGTTTTCATAGTATTTCAGCAAAAACGCATCAGGTAAAACTCCCATAGCGATAACAAATTCATGAATAAAAATTTTCTTGCAAAATTGACTATTTCTGACAAGTAATATAACTTATTAAAAATCAAGTTAAAGAAACATTGTAACTTAACCAAAAATAAGTAAACTACAAAGCAAAAAATGGAAGATAAGATATCTTTCGTGGTGATTTAATTAATGAGACCAAATACATTTTATAACGGCTTTCAGACAATATTTTATTTTTCTCTTGATGACTTGTAATTAAACAAGTTTTTTTCTACAAGAAAACCTCAAAAAAGCCAACGATGTAGAAACAGAGTGTCTTACTTACTCATCCAAGTAAAAATGAGAATAGGAACAGAAAACTTCAAAGACTATATAATTTATGTAATTAAATATTAAAGCTTCTTGTAAACAGTAGAGAGGTGCAACACTGCAGATTAAACAAGTTTAGTGGAAAGTTTCTCATAGGATTTTGTATTCAATTAAGAATACACGTAATAAGCTATTAAAATGTAATGAATTTACAGATCCCTGTTTCACGAATAAACTTTTTCTATTAGAAAATATTCGAATAACCGAAGTAGTTTTTCTCTCGAGGTACTAGCATAGGTCTTAAAGTAAACCTTTTCCTTCAAACACCCTAGATAAGTAAATATGGACATTGACATTTTATAAAGAAAACCCAATAAAACACTGTTGCTTTCATCAGATGATAGTGTGTTCAAAAAAAATCCAGTCAAAGAAATAAAAGTAACTTACCGTATAGTCTCAATGTTCCTTCAGCCCTCCCTAAAGAGTTTGTCGACACGCAGTTGTACGTGCCAATGTCTCTACGAGAAAATGTCCGGATCACCATCCACATGAACACTTTATATCCACTGCGTTCTTCTCGGATGGAGTATTTTGTCCTGCAAAAAATTTAATAAAAAATATTACTTATTGTTTTCCTTTCTGTTCAGGGTAAAACAGATTAGAAGCAATTTGTTTTTCCAGAATGGAATGAGCGTAATAATAAGACGTCTATTTGTAATTATTTTGACATTTCATTTAAGTTGCTTGCACCATTTGCACAAAGCGAAAATGAATTAATAATGCTCTCGCAGCTTCGAAGCTTTGTTTGACAAAGTAGACTTCATTAAATTGAATCCGTCTTATAATATATCATTTCTGTGTACAACAAATCCTTATTAATTCGAGAAACGGATGCCTGCGAGGGTAAGCTTTTCTTCAATATTAATATAAATATTATCTTTAAGAACGGCACAACTGAAAATGGTAATTAACAAGCAAAGCTTTCCCTTTGCACAGCCGGTTAATAGAGAATTCCAAGTTATGGGGTTACGAATTTATCTGCTTTGATGACCTAAATCTAGAGGGTTCGGAAATGTGAGATAAATCAAAATTTCATGTACTAAGGGGTTTTATTGTATCTGACCGCGAAAGAAATTAAAATTTCAAGAACGTGTTTCAGAAATGTATGGCAAAACGCTATAAAAATTTATAACGAATTTGACCGATTCTAAATTTGTTGTTTGTAAAGGGGTGTTTCTGAATCTTGGTAACAATGCGTGTTATAAAGAGCACATGTTACGCACAAGGGTAAAGAAACCCAACTTTGTTTGATATAACATATTTTTATTTCTCCCTTCCCAATATGCATTTAAGAAAATTTACTATGAACGGGGCGAATAAATTCTCTCAACAAAGGTCGACAAGGAGCATTTTAGTAGTCTATATTTTCTCCGGGCCGCTGCTCTGAAATATAAGCTCGACTAAACAGTGGGAGTCTCTTCAGAGACTGGTTTCAGTTTTTTTTATAAGCAATAAATTTCTACCCTTTGTAAAAGCTCTGAGATACATTCTATAGCAGATGTTTAGTAGTGGGTGTAAAAATGCGTGATTACTAACTTTTTCAGTGCAGGAAACCCGGAAATAAACTATACGCTCGGGGTATGTTTGTAATTTACTTTTTTTTTGTGTATAAAATATACAAGAGCTTTCCCAATCAACAATTTAGCAGGCAATTTCTAACCAGCTATATATATTGAATCTTTACGTAAGAAAATAACATAAGCTAACGAGTTAAGCAGCTGCAGGGTTCGTTTCAAGATTTCCAAGAAGTTGGGAACGTAACGTATTTATTGATATTGTGTGAAACTTTTGTTGTATATAACAAAGCAACGACATTTTTCAGAAATATCTTAGTTTATTAATATAAGAGACATGATTTAATCCAAATAAAAATACAATAAATAAATCTGTCTTACCCGTTCATAAGCATTTCTGCACGATTTTTTACCCAATAATTGATAGTGTTAGGAAATGCTTCAACATAACATTCAAGTTGAACATCCGTGTTGAGAGGAGCTCCTAGAAGTTGATTAGGAACTTTAATCACTGGTGCAACTGAAAAAATATTAAGATTATAAATTAGCATAAACGAGCTGCTGCTTAATGAAATCCTATTCTATTTATAATTTAAAATCTGTTTAATTTGCTTCTTGTATATCTACTTAAAACTTATATATATATATTTTAAATCTCAAATTTCTTTTAACGCTAAATTATCATAAATGGAATAGTCATGATGAAATGAATCTATTTTTCTAAGGTGTTTCAGAACAAGTAACAAAATAACGTTATATGCCACTAAGTTATTTTTAGGGAATTAAAATTCACTTTTTTTTTTTGTTCAAATAACACCAACCTCAAAGGGCCAATTAAAATTTTTAATGATTCAAACAACCCTCTGGCAATTTTGTAATTAAAAACTAAATAAATGCAGTGGTAATCGCACGGAAAAGTTTCATTTCTGTTACGATTGAAAACCAAAAATACAAATTCTGTTTGTATAAAGAAATCAATAATCTGCAAAAAAATTATAAATTCTTGTATAGTAATGTATAAATTCTTTAGAAATAATCGGTAATAGAGGATGTCCCATAATTTCTGGTCATTTTCGTTTTTTTCTTATTTCTGGTAAATACAAAAACAAAAATTGTTACTTGAGTTTATAGGTACAACAGTAGACTTCTGTCACGATCAGGTGTGTGCGGAAGCAGGTAATTACATTTTCTCAAAATGAGCGACAAATGAATAGGTATATAACATGGTAATATTTTAGAAGAATAAGAATAGCTAGACCAATATAGCAATAATAAACAGACATCTAGGAATAGGAAAAATTATAAAATGCAATTATAAAGAATGTCCTGGATCTACAGCTTTCCTTACAAAAATACTTAGAATTTAAAGTGTTTAACAGCTCTAGGTATTCATAATTTGGAAACAATCACAAAGCATTAAAAATGGTGGACAAAATTTAGTGAAAAATGTCTCTTTGTTAAAACGTAGAAAATCATTTGCAATTGGTGATGAGTTTTATTTTGTGAACGATCCTGTTCATAAGTACGTCTAAAGTGAAGAAGCTATATCCATTGTTCAGACCAAAGCACTTGTAAATCAGATATTAAAGTTAAATCAAAAAAAGCTTTGTGCGGCAACGAGAAGCGTTTAGATTCAATTAACCTGCAGTGCATTGAAGCCATATAAATGGTTCGCTTTATAAAGAGAAATCAGAAAATTTAAAGGTATAATATCCTGACCAGACAAATTCATGTTGTACTACATCTGTGAAGGAAGCTTTGGGTGCAAAAAGTGCTTATTGAAAAGAACCTGTCTGATATGACAAAACAAAGATAGGCGAAACGTACTTGAATGTAGTAACGGCATACAAAATATAAGAAAAAGTCAGAAAACCGAAATTGATTTGAAAGAATTCATTGAGCTGATTTTCGAAACATGCTTGATTAATGTAAAATCCTTAATTGAATCAGATCTAAAGAATTTGCAAAAATATTTAAGAAAGGGCTACATCCTGTTTACAGTAATTAATTATTTTTGTAAGTTACATTTTAAATTAATTAGAAACGTAAGCAAAGCAAGGAAAACTTGTTTAGTCTTCTAGCTTGGTTGATGTAACAAGTGATAAGAAATTATGGGATATTCTCTATGTCGGTGTATAAAAGATGACTCTAGAAAACGTAACATGAACTGAATTGGTGATTTTAGGAGACAAAAACAAATTCAAAACCGCCCTTAGTTGATTTATAATAGGGTTTCTAGAAATAAGCTACTTAAGATTAAAAAGTAATAATTAATTTGAATTTAGATTATGTACCTCTTATTTCAAAATTTGTATAACAATAATTATTCAAAATAATAAAAATAACTTTGTTTTCCTATTGTTACCTGCTGCTACAGATTTTATATTATTAAAGTTTATTTCCTAAAGTCAGCTTAAGAAAATAATAGAATGTTTAAAAAAATTTCTAGTATTATATCATTTCAGTAAAGCCAAATGTACTAAAGTACCTACATATTTATAATCTTTTATGAATTTATCCAATAGATACAGTAAATATTTCAATCAGGTAAATTAACTGAATTTTATTACGAATATACAATTGTTGTAGTTATCTGGAACTTGAAACGTATCTGTTTTCCTTTAGATTAACTCGTTTTCTCAAAAAAGTGTAGACATTCATTTGTCGAGTTGTGCTAGAAAAACCGTATCACGCAGAAACGTACAAACATTTAATTTTGCCTTTTTATTTTAGATGCTTATCTTTGATTGAAAGTTCTGTTTATGTATTGATACTTTCTATCTTATAGAAAAATGATTTTTCCACATAAATAATTTTCATAAATAGTTTTCATACAAAAGACGATTACTTTCTCCTTAACCTTATTTGCTAAAATTCGGGCATTAAACTTAAACACTATTAATGAACTATTAATAACTTATTTCCGTTAAAGCAAAACAGAAACTCGGTCCATTACCTTGTTTGTTTGTTTAAAGATTTTAGTGTGCTTTAGGCACTATACAGGGTATCTATTTTCGCTGTTCTGTACTGAAATTTTAGAAACGGGTGGCGGGTGTGATTCCAGCTAAATTAAAACAAAATTGTCTTTCAAAAAGTTCATAACTCATCATTCTTAGACAAAAAACTAAAAACTGAAGGTATCTTTAATAGAATGCCTTCCTGAGATAGAAAAAAAATGTGGAAAAAAAAGATAAGGATAACTGTCTAACAGATAACGGAATCAGAATCTATATAATTCAAGAAAATAGTAAAAAGTTACATGGGAAGACTGAAAGTAAAGTATCACTGATCATTTTAAACATGGAATGTCATTTGCTGAATTGATTATTTTTCAAAACTAAAGACAATCACGAAATTCTGAGACGATTGTTTGGTATATCTGTGAAAAAGTTGCTTTACTGGAAAAAGCACAATTTGCAATTTCTAAAACAAATCGTTTGTTTTTGATTTTAAAAGGCATTACTAATTCAGTTATATCAATATTTTAGCTTCACCAATTAATGATACTGTCGAAAAACGTATTCAGTTTGCCACAGATTTGGATCTAATTACAAAGATACCGTATAATTGTCATTTAAGAAGCGAAGTGTTCCAAAACTGAATGTGGTGTGGTAAAACCAAAAGAAATCAAAGAGAAAAAACGATTTATTCATCGTTATAATCCCGCTACATCCAGCACAAACGTCTTCAGTTGTTGGATATACATTATCATAAAAAAAATTACAAATAAATTTAGATTTCTGCCAAAATCGGGGTTTAATAGAAACAATAAAAATTTAAAATATAATAGCAAAATGATTCATAGCAAAATAACAGAAAAATCTACAAAAAGAACTTGTAAGTGAATATCAAAATATTTTGTCTACTGATAATAATAAATTTAAAGAATTTTTTGATTTTGAAATGAAAATCAATTTGAAACATGGTAAATCAATTAAGTGCAAACCTTTCTAAAAGTGACCGTAGAAGAACAGTTGCAACAAAGTGCTTGTAAAATTTCTAGTTCCTCTTATGCAGTACAAATGTTTGTAAAAAATTCATCCAAGTACCCTCTATCATACTGTACCAGATTATTCAATTCAATTAATCCGATTACGATTTCATATTCGCAACTAACTGATAGAATGGATAACATAGTTTTACGCATAGTTCAGCTAAAATACCAATTTTGCTAGATGTTTATTACGCTTATCACATTAAGATTTAAAAAAAAGGATGTTCATAAAACAGAAACTGTTACTCAAGATTACTACTTAAACTTCTTTAAAAAAATTTGTTCATTTTTACGATTTATAAATTCTTTTAGGCGTTACATCAAGAATTATGCTCAGATTGCTAGATCTTTATCAAATATCTTAAGAAGTGCCAATACAAAAACGAGAAATCTAAAAACCTTTTCAAGGTCCACTTGACAAGATTCAGTAAAAAGCATTTGAAAAATTGAAGAAATTGGTAACATCTTCCTGGGATTTAGCATATTTCCAACAAGACACGGAAACTATTGTGGAAATGGATGCGTCAGACAAAGGTTTTGGATCATGCTTGCTTCCAGTACAAAATGGAAAATGTCGTGTGACTGAATAAATAAGTTAGACTCCAAAAGAAGCAGAAAAAAGATATATTAATAAACTGAAAGTAGCAGCTATACGTTGGGTCATAAGTTGAGAACTCTCAAACTTATTTGGTTAGGTAACCATTTTACATTGCTAACAGGCAATTATACTACTTCTTATGTTGTTAACAAAGCAGTAGTTACTTTGAACAGATTTCGCTCAGAAGAAGCACAAAAGGCAGATAGTTACATAAAATTAATTTAATCAAAACTAAAACGTGAACCTGTTAATTTAGATTATGAGACAATTATGAAGAAAGTACGAACAAAATATTGGTGGGAATTACATTACAGCTTACATCAGTTTTTGCACGGTACGTGCTAAAACAAATAGAAAAACAACTTTGGTATACGGTTCTCTAGCCTAACCCCTGAAACGGTCCGTCAAATTATTTCTGCAAACCATATTGTTGAATTACCAAAAACAAAAGCAAAAATCTTTATAGCTTGATAAATAGTGATTATGCCACACGTTAATTTTAAGCAAAACCTACATGTTTATTACCTGCAGATGTTATACATACCATTGAAAATGACATTATATATCGTTTTGGACTAGGATATGAAAACTTGTTTTACTAGCAAGAAGTCTAAAAATACGAGGTCTGTTCAAAAAGTATCGTGAATTTTGAATTTCCGCGGGTTAGGTATATTCGATTTTCGATTTTTTTGTGGCATTATGTTGGTACTCACGTCCCTCACTTATGCCGACAAGTTCGGCCATTTTGAATGTTCAGTTAATTTTTGACAGCTGTTTCGCTTGGACGTGTTTTGGCTCGTCTTCGATTTTTGCCTATTCCAAAAAATGGATCAAAGAATCTGTATCAAATTTTGTGTGAAAAACAAAATTAAGTGCGCGGACGCATTCCGAATGTTGGCTGTGGCGTATGGTGAAGCTACCTTGGACCGAAGCAACGTTTATCGGTGGTACAAAATGTTTTCAGAGGGCCGAGAAGATGTGAACGACGAAGAGCGTGCCGGACGCCCGAGCACGTCAACAACAGACGAAAACATTGATGAAGTGAAGAAAATAGTATTGGCCAATCGTAGAATCACCGTTAGAGAAGTTGCTGAGGACCTAAACATATCGATTGGCTCGTGTCATTCGATTTTTACCAATTATCTGGGCATGAAACGGGTCGCCGCGAAATTCGTTCCAAAATTGCTCAATTTCGACCAAAAACAGCATCGCATTAACATTGCTAAGGAGCTGTTGGACTCTGTCCGCGACGACCTAAATTTGCTCCAGAGGGTCATAACTGGTGACGAATCATGGGTTTATGGTTATGACGTGGAAACCAAAGTTCAATCATCCCAATGGAAGCTGCTGCACGAACCAAGACCGAAAAAACACCTATTAATACTGTAAGACAAAAGACAACAACTTATAAGATCTTTTATTTACTGCATGGGCATCATCCAAGAATATCTTCAAATGAAATTCATTTGGGTTCAGTAGTAAGACATATTGTTTAGATCAACTCCAGTTACTTGCTGACGTAGAAGTTTACGAGAAGAACATATTATTTGCGACGAGTTGAGAACAAATTCAAACCTGACGATCTTGTATTATGTAACTGGCTACCAGCTGCAGATGGCAAGATTACACTGTACCGCATTATGCAGTCAGTTGGAGAAGTATGTTACAAGATCTAAGACATTACCCCATACTCAAAATGGTTTTAGAAATTTTCCTCAAACCATTCTCAGGTCTCAGATTTAGAGAGAGAGAAATGTTTAATGTTAAAAGCTATTAAATGTGTTATTATATTTTGAAAAAAAAATTGTTATTATTGATATGTTTTCAGAAAATCTAATAGATAAACTGTATGTAAACGGTCAAAACAAAAAATATGTTATGTTGATATAATCGTAATCGTAAAACTAAAAAGCTGATAAAAGGATCGAAATGTTGTGGTAAGTTTGAATAAAGACGGTTGTGTACCTTATAGATCATCATCATCAAAAAGTACAGAAATTCTAGACTGAGTAACCTTTTCTGCTTGTAGATGAAGTGCACACTGCAGTGGTCTTTGCTTTGGTATTATCCAGCATGTTTGATATGGTACATAGATTTGATTCTTGCCTAGGTTATTTCCTCTATGATGACATTTGTGGATGAATAGACATGTAGTCTTTCGTTGAAACATCTTACTTAAAAGAAGTCATACCTTGCGTCTGTCTTGGTCGTTCTTTATTGATTTTCTTCTTTAAATTTAAATGCTGTTTGTTTTCGCACTTGTCTTGATGTTTTAATCATATCTCCTAAACTATGCGTTCTACCAAAACTGTTATTGTATCTTTTTAACACTAGATTACATTTGCCACAATTTGAGACCAAGATGGGCTCTGTACGTCCATTAGTTACCGAGATACGGCTTTTCAAAGATTGGAAATGTTTTCCAAAAAGTGACATCTTTTCGTTACGGTCATGTTTGAAGCTAGATATTAGCAAAAAGACTTGTCCTATAATAAAAGCTATCGGCAAGAATCTTTAGGAAATCTAATTAGCTTTAATTTAAGCGCAAGACGGTGCTCGTGGGCTAAATAGTTTTCTCAAAAATGGCCAAATACCAAAACACTTTTTCTAAATGCATTATAATTTCCTAGCCTTTATCGGTCGACAAGCCCTAATTTGTTGCTAAAATTGTTTGCAGGCGATAGTAAAGAATTAACTACAATAAAAAGAAATTGTCTTCTTTTTTCTGAAGACGTGGCTCAGTACCCACCCCCCATTCCCAGTGACTGACCATCTACTTTCTATCGCTAGTGAAATTGTTGGAGGTGCTGAGATCAACTGGCACTTGGCCCAAAACTGAGAGCTGAAGGTGTGAAGCAAATTGTTGGTACCACGTTTGGGACGGTAAAATTTAAACGGAAGGAAAAAATGGACACCTTGGCAACCATCACCAGCTTAGCGAAAGTGGTCAATAAGAGAGTTGATGTAGACGCTCTTACGATTTTCCAGAGGGTCTGCATCACCAAACAATCAGATGAGCAATTGAAGAAACACTTTAAGTATGAGCTGGCGCCATACCCATTGTCACTTTTCACTGAAGAGGGGGTGCGAAAAGGAACAAAGTCGTGCTTCTACTCGTCATTCACTCTACTCCCTGACAACATCATCCCAGGAAACACAATTCGTCGTGGTGGATGGTGGTTGTCTGATCCACAAGGTTGTCTCGCATCGCAATGACTCAGTTAGAGCAGTAGTGGCAGGATACATCAGTTACGTGTTTAACTATTTTGAGAGAAATGTTGCAGTGGTTCTCGACGGGTACCCGGAAGATACAGCCTTCAGGAGCACAAAATCAGCTGAATATTTGCGTCGCTATGTTTCTCTCTCTACCAGTGTAATACAGTTTGACAGTCGACACTAATTAAAGTACCCCAAGAAATGACCAAAACAAACGCCGTCTGATTGAAATTGTCTGCACTGAGTTCAATAAACAGGGGATTGTGACCAAACAGTCTGTAGAAGACGCTGACGCAGATATCGTCAGTGTATTTCAGTGTATTTAGTCCTGTTAATAGGCGGAGTTATTATGATACTAAGCTGACGGCCGTTGCTAATGACCCGTATTGCCCCACCCCTAAAGTGTTGTATTCCTGTGCGCCAACTCCCCACCTATCGTCTGAAGTTTGATGATGTAGGCAGAGCATAAATACTAAAACTGCAAACTTTATTAATTTATTATAGCGAAGCGAATTATTTTATTTAATTTTTTATTTTACTGTCGTATCTAGAATTTTATGCCGCTTTAGAAAATGTCATCAAAATACTAGGGTGCCGTTTAAAAATTAAAAGTTGATATCAATTACGCGAAACTGGATAATTGAATTAATTTTTTTCCTGTCAGAATGTAGATAAGATAGTCTAATATACTCCCCAAGGGTTATTATTCCGCTAATTCTATTGGTATTGCTACAATGAGACTGTTTCCAGACTTTTGGCTAACCCTGTATAAATATAATATTATTTATTCAGACTTCGATTCATTACCAAATCAAATGTCTTTTTGTCGTCAAATTCTGACTAAGGATATGATTTTGATAAGCGACTTACAGAGTTTATTCATTTAGGCATATTGTAGTTTTTTGGTCATATGTCCCACTCTCCATTTGCGTTCCTATGCTTGATCTTACATTTATATACATTATACATCTCTACATAAGAAATAATCAGCTGAAAGATTGAAGCTGTAAAAAACTACATATATGATAACTTTTGCCCAAAATTACACATTTAAGCAGACGCTGCGTGTTTTCTTTGTCATGATCTGTCAGGCATTATCTGCACAGTATACTGGAGTATTACATTGCATTTTAAAATATCGAATCTAATACTGCAATCTAAATAACAAAAGTCGTAGTATTTTTAAGTAACATAGAATACATAGTTGGATTAAGGCGCAGTTAAATTATGCCAGTCTGCATGATTGGAATCACAGCTTGGCAAAACCAATCGGTCTTCATTGAAAATTCCTTGTATAAAATTCCTTCATACATCAGCAGGTGTGTAAAAGTATCATGACGAGGTAGACGTTCAATAACTAAAACATTCGACGCTACATAGCACATAGACTTCGGTTCGGATTACTTTGTTCGAAGCTGACAATAGTTAGTAGGATTCGGTCAAAAGCAACAAACTGATGGATGCGTCTCCATCTATTGGTCGTTACTGAGTAGCTTTGCCGATCGATATAGAATGGATGCACCTTTACAAAAACAAAACCCATCTTTCTAACTTTTCAAAATTAAAGACATCAATAAAAAAGTAAATAATTACAAAAGTTGATAGTTTTAAGTATTTATTAATGGGAGTTTGTACTGGAAATTTCAACTAATCCAGAAACAGAATAGAAAATGAATTTTGTTTAATGTTAGTACAACTAGATATGCAGAGGAAGATATAATCCCCGTTTAAAAAATTAATCTTCTTGTAAACGTGCGTACAAATACATACTTTTAATGGAATATTGCAAGCAGAACACGATCTTTTAGAAATAAGGGCATTTGACGTCTATAATTTTGGATAAAAGCAGATCAAAACTTAATACCACCTCTATTACGTGCTTAAGTGCTGATAAGATCGTTAAAAACAAAGGAGTAGTGGAAAATACGAAAATAACGCTACATTTCTTATTGAAAACTCTGGAACTCTTTTCATTCACATGTTCATAAAGAGTATTTCGACCAGATTTGTTTGCTTTTGAGAACAAAGAAAGCGAAGAACAATATTAATAAATTCTACTACAATTCTATATTGTTTTATTACCACGAAATTGATTCAGAAAATTTCTAGTTGTTAAATAAAAAAGGACAAACTTTTACGAAATTTCTGTGAAGTTAATCAGTGTAATGTTTTTACAACAGTTGAAGCAACACGTTTGCCCTTTAACAAAAGCTTAAGCCTTTTATCGAGAATCTGTCCTCTGTAGTAATTTCATAGGAACTTCATGAAATCTGGTTCTGCGTTTTAGCATGGTCAATTATTGTAGGGCGGCCTATCGACAAATTAATCGGTTCCAATTCCGATTACGGGTATAATACCAGCACAAATTTATTCTTAGTCCCTTGGTTATCCGTGTGATAACTACATGCATTCAAACATGGGAATGAACACGTGGCGATAAACTAATTACAAAGTTATCTAAAACAGAAGTTAGCGACGCGTGCAGAAGGGCAGCGACCAACAGACTCACGCAACTTTCACACCGATAACGAGATAGCGTGAACTTATCCGATTGACAGGAGATTAACAACTTTAACGGAACGCAATCTTCAGTTACTGGTACCCACTTTTCCAAAAGGTCTGTGTTTTCCTAGGTGTATTTATATAAGGACTTAAAATTGTGGGGATAAGCTGCACGATTATATCTCGGATAATTCTTAATGGAGAATTGCCTTTGTATTTATAAGAGTTAAACGATATTACCCACATCAATTTCAGGCAGTTTTTCCTTTAAAGAACATTAGAAGCACATTTAGTTTTTACTGCTGATCTTGAACGATTGGCGTAAATACTCGGAAGTTGATAAGACGTTTATTTAATTTTTCCAATCTTTTCCGATTGTTATTGTATTTTAACAAACCGTTATAAGTGTTAGTATTTTTAGTATTAATATTATATAGTAGACGTATGTACACCTTATTCCATTAACTAATTAGAAACTGTATATCTTGTTTAAGTGGCGTACGAAGCAAACATCATCAGGAACAATTTACGTTATGCTTCTTTGTTTTTAATTAAAAACATTACAGATCGTATTTCCTCTGTTCCACTCACTTCATCAAGCAAACCAAAACGGCGATTCAGTACCGTAACTAGGGGGCGGCGAAGGCGGCAAAAGCCATGGGCGCCGGATACAGGGAGTGGAAAATCCCCCAGAGAAAATAAGTACAGAATATACATTAAAAGCAACTTAGTTGAAAAGCACCCGTCCCCCTCTTAGTTCAAACTGACCAACAACAACGAACAATGACCTACCTAAGCAACATAATAAATTCAGCATGGGAAAAGTGGTAAATAATCATTCTCAGTTGTTAGCAGTCGCGTAACTAAGTACCACTGTGCTCTCTTCGCAAGGTAATATTATGTCTTAATGTATCATTAACACCTACGATCGTGTAGTTGGTTTGATTCTTGCAACGCTGTGGCTTTTCCATCTTTCCGTCATCCATAACTGAGATAGGTCAGTCCGGCTTGTGGTAAATTTCAATAAAAACTAGGGTGACAGCTGAACTTTCCCCTTAACGTCGAGAATGTCCTCGGTTCAACCTCTCTAATAGTTTATCGCTAACCAAAACTAATACAATCAAATTCTGTCATCAACTCAAACATGTCCGCAATTTGCCCGTACCCCACAAAACCAACACTTTAGTCATTTCCAACTACGACAGCAAACCCACCATTCCAGGTAGCAGACACCTTGTCCACGGTTCTGGGATTGTCGTGGGTCCTTGAGGCCCCTACAACGTCTGTAATTGCTTCCATGACTATTGTGCTACCATCCAGAAAGTTTTCGCGGTTTTTTTCTTTTCTTAGTGTCGCTTGTTAACAAGATGATTTCACTCGACTCGACAACCAGAAGATTACTTATGACTTTAGAACTGAGGATTTCATTTGCGGACGTCCTTGTGATGGGGCTCGCTTTTGCTTCGATGTGATGACCATTTTTGGATTATACAACCAACAACAATTACAAATAACTCCTAAAGTCATTCCTTTGCTTTGAAACCCAACAGTGAAGACAATGGTGCCAATTGCATTGATCCTGATTGATCAGTTTCAGCATGATATAACTTTTTTCACAAACGGTAAATTAGAAAAGAGGTCATTTACTGATTTTGCAGGCTGAAACTAAATGTATCAAATTATTGGTTGTTTGTGCTATGTGATCTCTAAATTGCTCCATTTTCAAGTACCTTGGTGGCGCGACGTTAGTTACATCAGGTCAGTAAAAAAGTTGTAATATTTGGTCCTTATCTTTAGATATTAAATATTATAAGTAAATGGCTAGTTGTCAATAGGCTTTGTGTCTTGGTTCTAAGAAAACTAAGATGTTTTATAACTCTAAATAATCCTAAGTGCTGTTACTTGCTGACTTGGAAACAACCCGTAAAAAAGCGCGATTACTGATGTCTAGTTGGTGAGTTCTAGGAGAGTTATGGTCTTAAATTATACTCCAGGAATGCATTTTACATTATCAATCACTTGCATCACTACACCAACAAAAACTGATTGAAAAAATAGCGATGATAGGTATGATCGGTTTTGAAGGGGCTACTGTACTTATATAAAGGGTTTTCCAATAAGAGGTGTTATTTTGATATTCAAAGAAAAGTGCCATTTTTTAATATAAATGATCGGATGTTTATTTCATTATAAAGAGGAAGGTATGCCGTTAATAGTGGAAAATAACATCAGGCAAATGACCACCACGACCACGCTTACAGGACAATATCCTTTTCATGAAATTTTCCATAACCAAATCGCAAAGTGGCTGCCCTATGTCCTCGATAGCCTCACGAATTCCATCTTTGAGGTCTTGAATCGACGCTGGGCTGTTGGCGTAGACCTTCTCTTTCACGTGGCCCCAAAGAAAGAAGTCGCAAGGTGTTAAATCACAAGATCTCGGTGGCCAATTGTGATCACCTCTTCGAGAGATAACACGGTCCGGAAACTTTTTCCGTAAAAGATCAATGGTTTCGTTGCTTGTGTGGCACGTAGCGCCGTCTTGTTGAAAGTAAACGTTGTCCAGATCAATACCATCCAATTCCGGCCATAAAAAATCGTTAATCATCTCTCGATAGCGCAATCCAGTCACCGTAACTGTTGCTCCAGCCTCATTTTCGAAAAAGTAAGGTCCAATGACTCCGCCGGACCATAAACCGCACCAAACAGTCACACGTTGAGGATAGAGAGACTTTTCAACAATAACTCTTGGATTTTCTGAGCCCCAGATCCGACAATTTTGCTTGTTGACGAAGCCACCGAGGTGGAAATGGGCCTCATCACTCAAGATGATTTTTCGATGGAATTCTGGATCATTTTCATGCATTTCAACGACCCAATCAGCAAAGACACGACGTTGTTGATGATCGGCCGGCTTGAGTTCTTGTGTTAACTGGACTTTATAAGCCTTAAGACCCAAATCTTTATGCAAAATACGGTGTAACGACGTTTGCGGAATGGCTAATTCCAAAGAACGACGAGGAATGGACAAACCTGGGTTTTCTTTAACACTTTCGGCTACAACAGCAATATTCTCGGCTGTTCTTGAGCGACGTGCACGGGTTTTATTCTTCACATCACTAACTTGTCCCAAGAGCTCGAATTTTTTCACCAATTTCTGTATTGCGGTCCGACAAGGTGCTTCACGGTGACCCAAAAATGTTCGAGTTTTACGAACCGTCTCTGCCAAATTTTCACCATTTTTATAGTGAATTTTAATAATTTCAATGCGTTGTTGAAGCGTGTATCGTTCCATATTTATTAATGGCGTAGTTTCTACTTGTCAAATGTCAAAAAATGATAGCTTCAAAAGTGACATCTACCGAAATAGCGGGCTATTCAAAATAACACCTCTTATTGGAAAACCCTTTATTATATGTCTGATACCATTAACTTATAAATAAAAATAAAAAATAACAACTAAACAGCTTATGTAAACAACATATCTACATAGTTTGATACTTTAAGTTTACTTGATGCTTAACAAGCTATTTTACTTTTTACCGTTCTATCAAAGAATTCTCCAAATTGGTAAAACGTTAAAATTTAATCTACTACTTTGATAAAATATGCAATAGTATCACGCTCCATTACAGAAGACTTTGGATTAGAGATTGTTAATGATAGCTTCATTTAGATCTAAGCGTTTAAGACTAGAATTTGGAAAAAGAATTAGTGCACACGAAACGTGTCTCAAAGAAATAAGTAAAATCTATAAGAAAAGTTAGTAACTACTAACCAATATGTATGTGTTAATGTTGAAAATGACTTTAGTGATTAGGACACACGACTCTATAAAGCCAATTCTGGTTATAAATGGTTTCAGATTCGCTTGGGTATACAGTTTGCTAGTATAAAGAATAATGCCAACAAGCCTTAATTATTGCTTGATTAGATATCACTATCGTTGATGCATTCTTGAGTAGGGTTTCTGATTCTAACACTAGTTATAGAACGATCTCAATAAAGCATTGATTTCACCTAGGTATATTTGTTTCAAATTTCTACTCTGTTAGTCATTGGTAAAAGGATCAAAATATTAACTTTATGGTAATTTGAGAATATTGCTGAATCGAATGGCAATACTAAACTGACAGACTGTTAAAAAGGGCTCCATTCTTCCTTGTCGCTGGCAACAATGGTCAATGTGGGCAACCTGGTTGCGGTTATCAAAAATAAAAATATAACAAATGACCATTGAATTGTTGTGAACTGTCAATTTTGTAATTTCTTTTCTTAAGTAAAAATAAAATTATTATTCAAACTCTTCTTACATAATAAACTGATTAGCCTTTTGAGTTGTGTCTAAACTAACTGTTTTTCCCTGCTGCACTTCTCTCCGCAACACGGACTTAGATATAACTTCTACAAATATAGATAGTGCAAGAGAATTGTAAAGGTGCTTAAGTATACCTGTTGTGATGATATTAAAAATTTAGTGATATTTGAAAATGATAAAAAAAGAGTTTAAAAAAAAGTTTTTTTTTGATAAATGTAATGACAGTAAAATAATAATAAATTAATATTGTCCAGAAAATAGCGTTTTAATAAAAAAATTAAGAACCACACGAAGAAAAATAAGGACCCTGAGAAAAAGAGCTCTCCATATCATAACATAAAAAATTGGCGTCCCAACGTGGTAGGGCAAGTTAAATAAAAGACATAATTATCATTTTGTTAGTTGTCTGTTGGTAGTGGAAAGATGTCAAAGCGAGGTAAATCGGTAGATAGTAGAAAAAGGGACAAAAGAGAGGAAGAAAATATTGAAATTGAACAGATGGAAGAAGAAAGCACAAGTATGGAGGAGACCATGGGAGATGTTGAAAAGGGAGATAAAGAGCAAAAAGAAATAAGACAACAACAACCAGATTTACTTAAAATATTAATAGAAATGAAACAAGACCAAGATAAAAGATTTGAAGACCAAACTAAAAGATTTGAAGACCAAACTAAAAGAATAGAAGACCAAACTAAAAGATTAGAAGAGACTAAACAAGATAATACTAAAAGATTTGAAGAAATCAATCATAATCAAGAGAAAAGATTTGAAAAAATTAAAAGAAAATTTGAAGATCATGAGAATAGATGGGATAATATTGTTAAAAACATGAGAGGTGAAATACAAGAAGAGGTAAATAATAAGATAGATGAATGTCAGAATGAAATGCGTAGGAAAATAGACAGACACCAAGAAGAAATTATCAACATGTTACAAATAAGGGATGCAGATATAAATGAGAAAATTAAGGAGCAAGAAAAAGCACAAGAAACTACCAGCAGAATGTGAAAATAGAATTAGAAAAAATAAACAAAAGTGTTGAAGAGAAATCAACAGCAGGTAATCATGGACCAAGTCATTATTGTATATTAGATAGCGGGATTCAAAATATGGCAAAATTCTCAGTAAACCACAAACGAATAAATCCAAAAGAAAGAATTAACAGTTTACCAATAAGAAAGGCAAATCTTAAAAATAAGATAAAGAATAATTACAAAAAAGAAAAAAATTATCAAAATAACAATAATAATAAAGAAAAATTGAAATGTACTATTAATTGGCAGAATAAACTAAGAAGAGCAAGAAAAGCGGAAAGAAGAAACAAAATGAAGATGACAATGGAAAATAAAAGGTTGGAGGGGATCAAAGTCAAAAGAAAATCTAAAAATAAGACTAGAAAAAACAATAAGGAATCGAGGTATAAAATATTTAAGAAAGGTAGTAAATCCAAAATAAGGATGGAAAAATATAAAATGATAATGAAAAAACATTTAAAGAATTTACTATCAGGAGTCAGAGAGGAACAAAGAAATTACAAATACAGAAAAAGAAAGAAAATCAAAGAACTAGAATAAATGCTACAAGAGAATGTTAAAGTAAAAATTAGAAGCCGATGTTGACAGAAATAACCAAAGAAGAATAGGGAACATTGCGTATTAGGTTTGACAAGAAGGTATGAATGATGCTTGAATGAATGTGTTAAAGACAATCATAATGAGTTAAATAATTATTAATGAAGTATTATTAAAATGATGATAATTATGAAGATTTGAATATGAAGTTAGTAGAATGATAATGATAATAATAATAAATAGTTAATGATATGATTGATAATATTAAAAGAAAAGGTCAAAATATGATCCTTAATATGAATAAGTAAAGATAAAATATGATATTGAAGTAGATAAATGAGGCAGGGAGTTAAGTTATATGAAGAAAACGTTACTACTAGAGAAAATATTTTTTGCAATTTCTTAAGAAGTTGTAGAAAATGATTTGTATGAATGCAGCATGAATGAAAGCTAGTTGGAAAATAGAGGAAAATAAGGGAGAAATAGGAAGGAAATGTGAAATAAAATGAAAATATCGAATATTGAGTTAAAAAAAAACAATAAAAAAAAATCCTGTATAAAATGTTAATAATGCTAACTAAACTTATAAAATTTTAAATTGTTATTCTGTTGAAATAATGTAATGTCAAAGTGACAATTAACAAATGTCAAAAATGACAATTAACTAATGTCAGAAAAAAAATGAATGAATGACAGTTGTCTAATGTCAAAATGACGTTCGACAAATGTCAAAGTGCAAGACCGTCAATTCAAATAATTAAGGTTAGAATAAAAACATAAAATAAAACACCATTAAAAAAAAATGATTATGTATTTCATGAAACAAAACAATATCTATTATATTACATAGGTGTATACCTATGAAATGAGACTTTTTTTTTCAATTTTAAACGTTTATTAACAAAAAATGGTTACAAATTTAATCTTCAAAATAATAGCCATCGCTAGCGACACATTTTGCCCATCTCTCAGGCAATTTGTGAATGCCGCGCCAAAAAAATTGGCCGTCTTTGGCCGCAAACCAATCATCGAGCCATTTTTTGGCTTCTTCGTGAGAATTGAAGCGCTGCTCGGAAAGTGCGTGGCCCATCGATGCAAACAAATGATAATCGGAAGGCGCCAAGTCTGGTGAGTAAGCCGCATGCACCAGCGGTTCCCAATCGTACGTCTCCACCAATTCCCGGGTCGCTCTTGTTCGATGTGGTGGTGCATTGTCATCAAGAAAAATTACTTTGTGACGCCGATCGGCATATTCTGGGCGTTTTCGGTGTATAGCGCTGTTCAAATCGGCCAATTGTCGTTGGTAGTGTGCACCGTCAACTGTTTCACCTGGTTTTAATAGCTCGTACCAAATCATACCATGCTGATCCCAGAAAACACACAGCATTGCCTTGCGGCCGAAGCGATTTGGTTTGGCCGTTGATTTTGGCTTGTGGCCGGGCGGACCATACGATCGTTTACGCTTGGGATTGGAGAAATACACCCATTTTTCATCACCCGTAACGATTCGATGCAAAAAAGACTTCCTTTTGAACCGGGAGAGCAGCATTTCACAAGTGGTTTTTCGGTTCTCTTGCTGCCTTTCAGTCAGTTCATGCGGCACCCATCTTCCGACCTTTAAAATCATGCCCATGTCTCTCAAACGTTTGCAAATGGTTTTTTGGGTCACTCCCAACTGCTCTGCCATCATTTCTTGCGTTTGACCATCATCTTCATTCAACAATGCTTGCAATTCGGTGTCCTCAAACTTTTTCGGTGGCCGGCCACGTTCCTCGTTCTCCACGCTAAAATCACCACTTCGGAATTTTTCAAACCACCTGAAGCACTGTGCTCTGCTTAGAGCATGTCCACCGTAAGCTTCTATAAGCATTTGATGAGCTTGAGAAGCGTTTTTCTTCAATTGATAACAGAAAATCAACGAAGTCCGCAAATCGTAGTTTGAAGGCACGAAATTCGACATCTTTAAGAGCGAAAAAAATGCGTTGTTGTATGAAACATCACAAACAATGAATTGAATATTGTTGACAGATGACAGACGAAAAAAATAAGACATTTGGGACAGTTTAAAAATACTCCTAGCGACATCTGTGGTCTAATAGCTGAAAGTCTCATTTCATAGGTATACACCTGGTACATAAGACAATAAGACAAATAAAAGAAAGAAAGATCAAATTGTAATGGAATTCACAATTGAGTATATTTTAGTTAATAAAGGGTTTTCCAATAAGAGGTGTTATTTTGAATAGCCCGCTATTTCGGTAGATGTCACTTTTGAAGCTATCATTTTTTGACATTTGACAAGTAGAAACTACGTCATTAATAAATATGGAACGATACACGCTTCAACAACGCATTGAAATTATTAAAATTCACTATAAAAATGGTGAAAATTTGGCAGAGACGGTTCGTAAAACTCGAACATTTTTGGGTCACCGTGAAGCACCTTGTCGGACCGCAATACAGAAATTGGTGAAAAAAATTCGAGCTCTTGGGACAAGTTAGTGATGTGAAGAATAAAACCCGTGCACGTCGCTCAAGAACAGCCGAGAATATTGCTGTTGTAGCCGAAAGTGTTAAAGAAAACCCAGGTTTGTCCATTCCTCGTCGTTCTTTGGAATTAGCCATTCCGCAAACGTCGTTACACCGTATTTTGCATAAAGATTTGGGTCTTAAGGCTTATAAAGTCCAGTTAACACAAGAACTCAAGCCGGCCGATCATCAACAACGTCGTGTCTTTGCTGATTGGGTCGTTGAAATGCATGAAAATGATCCAGAATTCCATCGAAAAATCATCTTGAGTGATGAGGCCCATTTCCACCTCGGTGGCTTCGTCAACAAGCAAAATTGTCGGATCTGGGGCTCAGAAAATCCAAGAGTTATTGTTGAAAAGTCTCTCTATCCTCAACGTGTGACTGTTTGGTGCGGTTTATGGTCCGGCGGAGTCATTGGACCTTACTTTTTCGAAAATGAGGCTGGAGCAACAGTTACGGTGACTGGATTGCGCTATCGAGAGATGATTAACGATTTTTTATGGCCGGAATTGGATGGTATTGATCTGGACAACGTTTACTTTCAACAAGACGGCGCTACGTGCCACACAAGCAACGAAACCATTGATCTTTTACGGAAAAAGTTTCCGGACCGTGTTATCTCTCGAAGAGGTGATCACAGTTGGCCACCGAGATCTTGTGATTTAACACCTTGCGACTTCTTTCTTTGGGGCCACGTGAAAGAGAAGGTCTACGCCAACAGCCCAGCGTCGATTCAAGACCTCAAAGATGGAATTCGTGAGGCTATCGAGGACATAGGGCAGCCACTTTGCGATTTGGTTATGGAAAATTTCATGAAAAGGATATTGTCCTGTAAGCGTGGTCGTGGTGGTCATTTGCCTGATGTTATTTTCCACTATTAACGGCATACCTTCCTCTTTATAATGAAATAAACATCCGATCATTTATATTAAAAAATGGCACTTTTCTTTGAATATCAAAATAACACCTCTTATTGGAAAACCCTTTATTAATCAAAATTTAAGCTATAGTATAAAACGCTTAAAATTTATATTAATATGGAGGGGAAATGTGATGATATTAAAAATGTAAATGTGATGATATTAAAAATGTAGTGATATTTGAAAATGATAAAAAAAGAGAGTATAAATAAAATTTTGTTTTTTGTTTTGATAAATTTAATGACAGTGAAAATAAATAAATTAATATTGTCAAGAAAAATAGCGTTTTAATAAAAAAATTAAGAACCACACGAAGAAAAATAAGGACCCTGAGAAAAAGAGCTCTCCATATCATAACACTGTGTACTTATTTGTTTGTTTAGACACAAATGTAAATTGCAGTATTATTGCTAGTAATAAATTCATTTCGTTAGATGACATGAAAGTATCAGAACAATGGATGTCAAATTTTTCTTAAGTTGTCAAATTAAAATTTTTAAAATTAAAGTAAACTTATGTATTACGAAATAAAAACATTATTTATTCTACATAACCGTCAAGTTTCTTACAAACGTATTTCTATTCTTTTCTAAATTCACCACTTGCAAAATATCAAGACTAAAGGAAAGTTTTCCTTATAATGCTTTTATAGTTCATTCTAATAATGTTGTTACAGGCAACTATTAGAAATGTCATAACTTATTTCAGAAGCAATCGATGATTGAAATTTTTAATCTGTCAGTTTAGATCCAGGTTTTAAGCAATTGAGATTTAAAGCTTAATTCAGACAATTAAAATATGACAAAGAAATTGATTCTATCGTCGATGTCGTTTACTTTCACATCTTCCCGATAGTACAATATTTTGGTAATGGTGACATTTATTTATAGGTTGAATATTACGCAACAAGAAACTTTTTCAAATTGCGTTTACATTTACAAAGTTCTGAGATATGTGACCGAATGTACTGTGTTACGTACGTATTTATCCTGATCATGTTTTACGCCTTTACTAAAAATACATCTCAGATATTCAGAGGCGAATTTCATATCGGATGTGGACATCCTGTTTAAATTTCCTGACGTGATTCCGCTTGATGTTTTTAAATTTGGCTGAAAACAGGGAAATTTAAAAACTTTTTTCAAAAACAACATGCGTTGTATTTCGACAAACATTCTAATGGCCATAATTAAAAGAGATATTCTGGCGGAAGTGTTATAAACGTATTGAAACCTTAAAAAATATTCAGAAATTTATACTTTGGTTAGAAGTGAAGTGATTTGTTAGTACTACAATAATAATTAATAAGAAAAGCGTATTACTTGGCACGGCGCACATATTAAGAGAGGTTCTAGGAGAAACATCAAATGAGTAAATTTTGACTTCAGAGGATATAACATCTGTCTGAGGGACATGGAGTGTCCTAGACAAGAACAAGATCCAGGAGACACCTGAGTAATAAAGAAATAATAATAATAATAATAATAACAATAATAATAAAACCAGATATCACTAAAGCTTCCAAACTATTGTTAAGAAAGACGTTCATTGGTGTAAATGTCTTTGAATAATGATAATGCTTGAAATGATTAAAAAGTATTGTTTCACCACTGTTTGCTAATCTTCATCACATCCATACTCTAGCAGTTGACACCTACTATAAGCATTGTTCAAAATACAGATTATGTTACATCCCTGATGTAACAGGTTTTTCTGAATCTCATAAATAAAATGTAGATGTAAATAACATTAAAATTTCTAACAAAGGGTTTTTTCATTTACGTTTGTTTTATTTTGTTTTGTAGGCTATAATAATACAAAATAATGCGTTTCAAGTTGAAACAAAGACTGAAATCCATTAGCCTGTAATGACTAGTCACCAGAGCTGTGTTGTATAATTTATTCTTACAAGACAAGGCTATTTTCTTTGATTCGAGTAAAAGTAATTCCATTCTACCTAGAAATTTCATTGATCCAAAAATAAACCTCAACACACATTTAATTTTCCAAATAGGTATTTCTTGGGAGATATTTGCTTTTTTGTTAGTCCGTATTTTATATTATGAAACGTAAAAAGTCGAATTTCAGTTTTCTGTTTTTGTATGCTAACGTATTCCATCGGTGGCGGCAGAAACATAAAAGATATTTACTAAAATACTATTTTTTTTGAGAAAAGCCGGCTTAGTTAATTAAATGAATATTCACTGGCCAAACAAATGTCTTTACCTTTCGCAATATGTTGAATTGTTAATCGGATTTACGAGGGATTTCAATTTTCCTTTCCAGTTATTTGGTTTTTTAAGGGCCAGTGCGCAATTTAAAATATTAATTTTGCTGGCGGTAACACGGATTTAGTAAATCGGGAGATATATGTTGCTTCCGATTTAATTTCCTTTCATTAACCTCAGAATAAAAGAGTATTTGCTCCGGTGAAACATTTTGTTTTTGTATAATACAAAACCAGCTACAGGAATGACCTTGAAAAACGCTTCTGCATCAAAATACTAATTTCCTTAGTTTTTCAATAAATGTACAAAAATGTTGAAACATTTCAAAAGCATGCAGTTATCCGCATTTGGATTATTGTATCACGGAAATCTAAACAAGAATTTATAGTTTGAAACATAAATGTAAAAATTTAGTAGTAGTTGGTTGTAGTTGGTTTTAGTAGTGTATGTATTCACTATAACAAAGTTAAATTAAATTTACATAATCAAATTATTTGAATATAAACTTTGGAGTACAAAGGTAAAGAAAAATTTAGTATATCTATAGTAGTTCTAGAATTCTAATTTACAGTAATAATAATTATGTTAATTGAATAGATCGTTGATCTAATTAAAACGAAAAAATTTCATTTTACTACAAAAGGAAAAACGATAAAAATACAAGAAAGATAATGGAAAATTCTACTTTAAAAGTGTAGTGGTATTAGGTTAACTTTTGGAGTTAAAACGTATGTACTTATGACAGTAACTCAGGCTCTAATAATTATGGCATTCTCTATTATGGTAGAGAAACATCATATTGATCTACTCTGCTTTGCCAGAAATTTTATTTTGTTTATCCCTGATACTATTTCTAAAGTATATCAACAGTTTTATTTGGATTATTTCAATTTAAAGTTTCCAGAATATGAGTTGGCGACTTGAAGATGTTGTTATATAAGCAAGCTCGAAAGTGTTCGCTTTTGCACTTATTGAGTCAGTGTAGCGGTGACTACGTACATCTACAAATGCGTATTGACTACGATTCAAGTCTCCAACTTGTATATGTAAGCGTTTGGGGCGGGTTCTATATTACTCTTATTTAGATCCAACCAAAATAAAACATTTTTTAATTATAGAGACGATATTTTGAAACCTAAGTACCTTCTACAATAAATCTCAATAGTTTAAAACTTGTATGCCTTAATCAAACATATTTTCTAGAGAAGGGTGATATGAAACAATTAATTATGTTGAAGTCTAATTAGTGTGATGAATTTATATCATTTTCTTTTGTTTCTTCGACATTTGGATGTTATCCATACAGTCAGCCTCAAAGCTAGTGAATTTCGCGTAACGATAGAAAGAACAAGGATACGTGTTCCACGTTCAGGACGATTTACTCAAGCATGAACACTTGAACAGTACCAAACTACGATAAGGAAGTAACCGTGGTAATATTAGCAAAAACAAAGGGTAACGGAGTTTAGATAGTAGTACATATTTGTTGCTTGTAAAATTAGGTAATCCAATATATGTTTGTTGTTTAGAGATAACACATTGGCTGAAAAGTCCCAGGCCTAACAAATAGATGGCGCTAGTTCTATTGCATTCACCACTTTTTCAGTTAGTACTAACCTTCAAAAGACAGCTGTTAAAATTTCATGATATTCTATTCATTATTTTGTGAGTTATTGCGCTAAGAGTGACGCTACTTTTGTTATTTTCAAAACAATGGATCAAAAACAATTTCGTGTTTTAATTTTACACTGCTTCTTGATGGGAAAAAATACCGTTCAAGCGAAGCAATGGCTTGAAAAGTGTTATGGGGACTCCGCTCCATCAGAAACAACAATAAAACGTTGGTTTGCTGACTTCAAACGTGGTCGTAGAGACACCGATGAGGCGGTAACACCAGAAAACATCAAAAAAATCCACAAAATCGTTTTGAATGATCGAAAAGTGAAGTTGCGTGAGTTAGCTGACATCGTAAAGATATCAAAAGAACGTGTTGGCTTTATATTGCATGAGCATTTGACTATGAGAAAGCTCTGCTCAAAGTGGGTGCCGCGTTTGCTCACTGTTCACCAAAAACAAGAACGTGTTGATGTTTCTGAGCAGTGTTTGGCCATGTTTAAACGTAACAAACCGGAATTTTTGCGTCGATATGTGACAATGGATGAAACATGGATCCATCACTTCACTCCGGAATCAAAACGATCGTCATCTGAGTGGACAGCAACTGGTGAACCTCGTCCAAAGCGACCGAAAGCACAACAATCGGCTGGAAAGGTTATGGCCTCGGTATTTTGGGATGTGCGTGGTGTAATATTCATCGACTATCTCGAGAAGGGAAATACCATCAACAGTGAATATTATATAGCGTTATTGGAGCGTTTGAAGGCCGAAATTGCAAAGAAACGACCGCATAGGGCAAAGAAAAAAATTTTGTTTCATCAAGACAACGCACCGTGTCACAAGTCAATCAAAACAATGGCAAAACTACATGAATTGAACTTCGAATTGCTCCCACATCCACCGTATTCGCCAGATTTGGCTCCCAGCGACTACTGTCTGTTCGCAGACCTAAAAAAAAATGCTTGCCGGTAAGAAATTTCGCTCGAATGAAGAGGTTATCGCTGAAACTGAGTCCTATTTTGAAGCAAAAGATAAATCGTTCTACAAAAGTGGTATTGAAATGTTAGAGCGGCGCTGGAATGATTGCGTTGTTCTTGATGGAAACTACGTTGATGAATAAAGCTAATTTTGAATAAAAAAAACCGTGTTTTCTTTGTTAGGCCTGGGACTTTTCAGCCCATGTGTTAAAATATGATTTAAATTGAATGGAGTCGAGATGTTCAGATTCTAAATCGTTCCTTACAAATGGAAGCATTCGTTATAATATTTGCAACATTCAGAGAAGATATGGTCTAAATTAACTTCAATGTTGCAGACATCACAGAGAAATGATTCTTCAACACCAATTTTGTCTAAATGTACTGGAAATAGTCATGTACATATTTGATATTAGTAATAAATTTACGAAGCGAAGTAGTATCAAATTGTCCAACCATAACGTAATTGGCAACCGAAGATAAATCATTGGTATTTTGTGGGATGATTCAAGCAATATTTCTTCCATATTTGACCCCATTTGTCGATTATTCTATGTTCAAATGACGATATGCAATCTTGTATACAGGGCTTAAAAGTAGGATCAACTGTCTTTTGTTGTACTCCAGAGCCGTATGACCTTTAACTCACACAAAATGTATTTGAAAACTTGTTTGTTCAAGCGAAGAAAAGCTAAGCTTTATTTGTACGATGTATGAATTATGTAACTCATTACGGTGAATAAATTCTGTTGTAGCAGTGAGCAGGCTTAAAAAATTCGGAAGCACCTATGACTTGCAAGTTTAATACCATTGAACTGTCTGAATTCTAATGCCAACTGTATAGTAACAGCTTCAGCTGTAAATATGAACTCAGGTGGTCGTCGCTGTTTATAATTATTTGTATAACTATAATTCATAAGTCATAATTCAACTCAATAAAAAATATTTTTAATAAAGAATTTATTAGTATGTTTTCTGAATTTTTTGTTTGTTTGTTCCCGTAACTTTACAGAACATGTTATATATGAAATCAACTTAGCATCTTCTCCCGATTGCAGATAGATAATCGGTAATCGAATAGTCTTTTTTGTTTAAATTTCGTCATGATCACGCTTGAATTTTCACTGGTTATTTCTGGTAGGTAAATTACACAACTACCATTTTTTCTAGGTTTAGATGAGTCAGTACAGATTAAAGAATTGTCTAAATAGTCGTCTAATACTCGTTTAGGCTATTCTCAGTAACTTGTGGATTTAGGTCAATGTAAGCAAAGAGCTTCCTGCAAACGTGGGTCCAATTTGCAATGGTTATACATATACAGTTACAAATATTCAAATCTAATAAAATGAGTGTACAATTTTTGAAACGTGTTATTATTGAAACCATAGAATTTAATCAAACATCAAACATTAATTAAACAAAACATAAAAAATCCATAAATTACCCAAAACGACGTCCTTCAGCGTGTGTTTTGTTAGAAAATTAAGAGGTATTTTACATTTAAACTGATGGTTTAAAAGAGAATAATCTATTTCAATACTTGTCTATATACAGTTTCTGATAGCTATGCTAACCAAAGCTTCCAACTTAGCTGTTAATTTCCACAGTAACTACATTAAGATTTAGAGTGGTCGTTGTATCTAGGTAACATGTTTCTGTAAGTCGTTTTCTGTTGAAATTGACCTCAAAAATATGCTCCTTTAATATATATAGTACGTCATAAAATACCCTGTATATTAAGATGTAGATTTATTTTTCTTCTTTTAAGAACCAATATTATCGTTCAGAGATGGTACATAACATCTACAAGACAATAATATGACTCTAAATTCTTGACAAAATATGCAATCCATTCTTAAATGATAATTGGAACAAATAAAGATACATTAGCATCAAAAACATTTTAATTATATCAGGATAATTTTAAAAGTTTTGTAAAATTACAGCAATGCCATATTTGCGTTTACTAACAGTTTTTAATATTTATAAAGAATAAACAGTGATGACATTACGATAAATCATGAAGAAAGATATTAACAATTTTGAAAAAAATCACAAACCGTATACTTCAACAAACATCATGTTAATGCACGTTTACTTTTAATAAAATTTAGCAGACTAATATTTCTTAGTTATATAGTTAGTCTCTGACTAGGCAATTCAGCAACGCTTCATTACGTACAGTACTGCAGAATTACGTTTCAAATGTTTTGCATAAATGAGTAATTTATGTACGTGCACAATTATGTTTGAAAAGTGTACAGGTCGTTTTCCAAAATTATAGTAATAATTGGCTTTTATATTATATTTACTGTATTCCTGTATGTAATTATTAAATCCTGCTTTGATGAGATAGATTAAAACAGCTTATTATTAAATTTTTTTGAGATTTTTTACATGCGTAAGTAATTCCTGATAAGGAATTATCGGTACTCTATGCTGCTTTTAGCTAAGATAAATCAATCACAAGAGTTTTCAGACGTCAAGCTTGGATTTTAGTTAACATATGTTTTATAAATTTCAGAAAAGTTTGGATGTATACGGGTAGTCTAATCTTGCTTTAAGCATTTTTTTTCCTACATCACCACTGAATACTTTTGATTGATTTATAAATGGGGCTGATCACCTTTTGTGCGAATTCATCAATCACTCCAATTACATTAGTGAGAAATGGCAAAACTTTTATGCTGATGATACAATTTTCTATTCGTGTATAAAATTGATTTTCATAACACTGTACTTACAATTTACACTGAGAGCTATCCGCTTGCTAACAGCCGGAGGCACGTCATTGCTGGCAATGCATAAATAAGCACCCATTTGTCTTCTGTCTAGTCGCCAAAATTGCAGGCTGCTCCCATTGTATGAATCCACTGGAAATAATGAAAGATATGACATAAATAAGGGTCGTTGAAGCATTTTCACGACTGATTTTTAAAAACACAAGACGCTCAATTAAATTAAATCAAAGGGTTTATGTGGGCGTGAAAAAGCTGGGACAAACGCGTTTATGAAGAAAATTATCCACGCGAAACAGCCTTTAACAGCTATTCGACGGCGCCTCATCCTGTAATCTTTTCGTGTTTTATTAAATACGTAATGCCTAATATTAAAACCTGCGATTGAAGTTCTATCCCAATAATGGTAAATTCGAAATTATTTGAATATTTAACACATTTTGCCGCACTTTTTATAATTTATTCAATTCTGGATTTATATTACCTCTTTCACAACTCATACATAAAGATGGATTTTTACGATTATACAGCACGAAAAAAATAATATGTGGACTGCCGGAAGGAAGGAAACCGTTCGGATGGCTTGAACATTTGTCCCTTTATAATTGTTCTCTGTCGATTCCTATTATCATTATTTATTTTGTCTTTGGGGTGTTGATTCTACGGGTCTTTTCATGGTTTGTACAACGAAATCGTATAACATTAATGTTCAAAGCAAATATTGTTGTGTCTTTGTCGGAGGGAGCAAAATATTTAAAATACGTAAATGTAGATAAAAGGTACCTAAATGTAATTGCTACGTATTTAAATCGCTTTTTACGTAGAACTATTAGTATTAATTTATTACAGTCTGTTAATGCAAGTGTCTTTGTTTATGTATTTAGACATACTATAGGGGCAGGTTTTTTATTGATCTTGTTGAATTCCACAAAGCAATAAAGACTACCTGTCAAATAATATTGGTAGGGTAAGTGCATCCATAGTTGGCACGCCCCCCGTAGGTGCCATATTCATGAAGAAAATAAGTTGTAAAGTTAAGGTATGGCCCCAGTGGTATCATCTAAATGATAAAGTGTGCTTTTACAGTTGCCTCCATAATAACTAAAGATTTGGAATATTCTCATTCCGCTATGGCAACTACAGGGCGGCTGAGTATTCTTTTTGTTTTATAAGAGTTTACAAAAGTAGAATTTTAGAGCGTTGCTGAAAAGGAGATATAAGAGAATATTATCTAAATTTGTGTTTACCCGTTAGGAAACGTTTCTTACCATCCCAAAAGTCAAGTTAAGCATTTATCTTGTTTTACTCTCAAACTGTTTATCAATGCATAAGAATTATAAGGAATTATATGAAATTAAGTAGTTTACTTGGATAAAAACTTTATATCAAAACTAATTTCACTTACTTAGAACTGGACTATTTTAAAATGTTTTTGCTTTGACAAACATTTATCGTATGCGCCAAATAATTATTTTGCATGAAATATGCTTTCTGTTTACCATCACAATTGCTTTGGTCTGCCAACCGTTCCAGTCTTGCGATACCACTGGTATACTAACTAAGCACAAAGGTTTTGCTCAAAAATGTGCAGTGAACTATAGATTTTATGCTACATGCGTTAGAATTACAAACATATTAGAGGCGATTCTTTTCTTAAGCGCCATGGTTGATGTTACTTAGTTCAAAAGACTTTGATAGAGAAGCCTTCATGATTTGGCGAAAAAAGATTATTGAGGTCCGTTGAGAGTAAATAGTCAAGTTGTTTTTTGCACAACAGTGATAATCAAGTAAAGGTTGTTTTAGGTGGACTCGGTTATTACCATACGAACTATGACTATAACATTTTAATAAAGACACTAGAAGTTTAGAGCATTTTATTTCAAATTATTTTGTAACACATTCAGTCGAAGAATAATAAACAATTCGTTGTATCTAATTTTAACTAAAAAACTACCAGTAAGCATTGGAAGCATAATCGCGCGTTTTTAACAATGTCTAATAATAACTATAGTTTTGTCAACGATACAAAAATGATATCATCAGCACTGCACCGTTAATAAATTCTTCCTAGTTTTACTTTAGCCATATTCTTTGTATTAGATGTTTCTTGTCGAATAAATTGACCTAAATAATAAGTTATTACGATACTAGTAAATAAGGCATTCACAAAGCAAACTGCAGAATGCACCAAAAGATGAAATGCAGTTACCTTGTACAAAGCAGCAGATTCTTGAGCTAAGATTAGGTCTAGTTTTTGATATAAACCTAAGTAATAAAGCGCACCTGTGACCAATTGGAAAATTTTATTGGCCGATCTTATCAGAGGTAATAAAAATCCTCTTCGGATCATTCAGCATCCACGGAGTTTCAGATGTTCTTTAGGTTGGGGAGTCCAGGCCGTCTCTGCACATAAGCCGTCTACAGCCGCCGCAAACTGCCCACGCTCTTCAGGTTAGTTCTACGATGGATCGACAAAGTTCTACTGCACCTGCCAGCACTCTTTGCATGGCCATCCGACACCGCTCTTTTGAAAAGTAAAATCCCTTTCTTTTACTACTAACATCCTAACCATCAACATTGTTCTGATCGTTCTAACTCCAAAGCTTTGTCACAGTTGCGTCGCGCTGGCCGATATTACACTAATCACTCACCGATGATACTATAGAAATCTTTGAAACTATGCTTAAGACCCTATCTCGTACTTCTACCGTCTAAAAAAAATTTTTCTATTCCCTGCTTTTCCCGTCAGTCTACATCACCTAAAGGAAACATCTAAAACGCTAATACTGAGAGTTGATCAGTGTTCTATGTTATCCGGACGGACAAAAGCTTTGACTGATGCTCCATCTTGATTCATCCACTTGTCCATCATTCAATGGAGAGATTTGGACTTTTGGTCTACTAGCTGCTTCAACACCCATCTTGGTCACCTCTTAGGTAGGGTGGCCAGAAATGTCCAAACATCCTCCACAGAGGCTTGACTAGACAGATAAATATCATTTACAGTTGCCGGATTCAGCTATCACGCTCTCTTGTAGGTCTGAAATGAAAGCGTCTTGAGATAGAAGTAGTACTGTAGCAGCTACAGAAGCCATTGTTACGTCTGTCAACGCCTCCTCCAGCCATCCTACATTCCGCTACCCTTATATCCAAACCTGACTGGACGCTGCCTGTCCCGCAACATACTGGTTACCGTGATTGACAGAACTCATCCAGCAAGAAAGCATTACAGCTGACGGTTGATTGGCAAATGATGCTGCGAAGGAAAGCGAATAAAGCGAGCCCTTAGGATCGACGGTTCTCTAGGGAGCGGAAACTTGGACGGCTTCTTGGATGACTGTGGTGACAGGTCTGGAGGTGTATCTTGAGGGAGATTGTTTTCTACGTAGGCATAAAACTTTTTTCATCGGGGTTTGTGTCAGTCCCTGATGGTGCAACGAGCGATCTGGGATATTTGGACTTAAAGTAGGGTGGTGTCTGTAACAAATAGCAGATGGTCGATGGCGAGTGGAGCAGCACTAAAAGCCGGGGATTCGAAAGGTACGGTTAGAGCGCCGGTAACAACGGCAAAATCTATAATGGAGCTATTCAGGTAACTAAGATATGTGGGTCGTTCATAGGGAATCTGTAACAACGGGAGCGTGAGTAGATAGTTTGACAGTTATGGGCTCTTCGGGTTCGATATCCAAGGCAAGGCAACGAACTCGAAAAAGTTGGCTAGAAGGGAGTCTTGGGGTCTTGGAAATTACGTGTACGGGAGCATTGTCTGGTAGGGAGATGTTCGGGGATTTAGAGATCGTTGGCTGGAAGCCTGCGATGGACGGCAAGGGTCACCGGGTCGGTCCTTGCATAGGATCCAAAACCCGAAATGGGACAGGAGGCGAAATTTCTTAAGATGGGTTTCGGACATGGCGAGAATGTGAATGTGGTTCGTGAGGATCAAATTCTCAGTACTGTACACACGTTTAGAGCCATTTTTAACAGTTAATTGTTGAGGTTATAAGGTGAGTTTGTTACGAGTGAGGTTTTGGAAAAGGATGCGTGAACTAGGTTGCCGGAGCAGAATGCTTTGACTTGCAGGTCAAAGAACTGGCTGATGGTAGGAAACAGGCTAAAAAAATTGAAAGTTTTGCATACGTGAAGTAGAAGGTTCGTCGGCAAATTTCAAGAGGGCGGCCGCTTTGGGGGCAACGGGAGAAGAAGGACGGTTAGGATATCGCTGGAAAAAGGCGACGTAGTCGCTACCGCAGTTTCTTTACTTAAGAATGGTGGAGGGTTTGCAGCATGCAGTGTGGTGGGCAGCGCTGCAGATGCTGCAGGTAGGAGTTTTGACCATGCACTCTGAGGAAGAGTGGTCAAACTTGAGGCAATTGTCGGACCGGATCGGCTGAGCCTTGAGGACGTGGAACGGCTTGACCGGATACGTGTAGTTGAACAACCGGACCTCCTTGGTTAGAAGCGCGTTAATTAAAGTCTTGTATGTGTCAACAGCGTCGTCTTGCGGTTTGTGGCTCGGGAGCAAACGTGCTATACGCGGGAGGAATGACGTTCACTGTGGAGAGAGTGCGTTCATGACGTTGCACAAGGTGACGTTATCTTGACGCATCAGAAAAAGAGGTTTGCCGTACCGATGGCAGAGACAGTCAATACAATACAATCAGACCGGGAATCTTCTTGGGGATGGTAGTCGGGGCTTTAGGAGTTGAGGCTGACTTGGGAAGTCATGCTATAAAAAAGGTAGTGATAGAACAAGTGGTGGGGTGGGAGCAGTGCAGCGATTTTTCGGAGTTGTAGTGATTCAGTCTAAGCTGGATTCGCGGGAGGCTAAGTAGAGTTTATGGCTGGTGGATGGCATAACAGCGGGGGTAGTAGCGGTAAAGGTAAATGAGGAGATAGAGGTAGATGAGACAATAAAAACCATAAAAGCTCTCCTTACTTTGGTACACGTACCGCAAACAGAACAGCTGAGCTTGTAGAAACATTACTCTCCGAGTTATCAGAGTTTCAAAGTTTTATTTAAAATTCATTATTCTCTGAATATCCCGAGAAGAACATGTAGTAATAATATGAAACTTTAGACAGTTTCTACTTTTTGTTGTCTGGTACCTTTTAAATCTTGTGGTTGGTACCCCCATCAGAGGCGGAGATACAAAGTAGTGCGGACATATTTTTTTATGTTACAATTCCTCATCTTCGATGTTTAGGGATAATCTGGAGACGAAAAGTGTCAGAAGTATTGTCGACACGTTTATCATGACGGAAGATTTCGAAATCTACAAATAATTTAAAGGCAAAAATATTATTATTGTATTCTTTCAAAAAAATGCATTGTTTTCGAGTAAAATCAAACTTTCTAAGGTCACGCGGTGTCGAATCTTTACTTTATTTAAAATCTCTTGCTTATACGACTTTGGAGAATTCGACCTTACTCGAAAACGCTGCATTTTATGAAAAATACATGAGTAATTCTTATTATTTAATTGTTTAAATTGATTAAATATCATGTAAAAGATTTCATTTTAATACTGCAAGTTATAAAAACAAGAAATCATAAATTAAATTTTGATATCGCAGGACTTGCAAAAATCCCATTCAACTTGAAAAGAATGCATTCTATAAAGAAAAAAACCACGAAAGTACTTTCTGTACTTTTTCTTTTCAGTGGAATAACATAACTTTTTTAAATGGTGTGTCCCCAACACCTTGCTTCTCCGTTCATGAAGGTAATATCCATTACGAAGTTTACACAATAGGAAATTCATTTTATTTTAAACGAAATTTTTTATATACTCTATCTTGGAAACGATGCAATCTAGGATCTAGGATTATATAAGAAACAAGCCTTAATTTAAGTCAAGGAATCTGCTGTATATTTATTTTCAACTAGTGACAATCTTACTAATGATTTAAGTCTGCTTTACGAGGAACGTTTAACATGTATAAATTATTATTATTTAAATCAAGGAATTTCTTCAAGTAATTGTTAATCAGGTTTTGTATACATACGATTTTTTACAATTTGAACTGAATATTTGATGACCTCTACTGATATAGTTTTTATTAATCTCTTTTAGGTAGTTCAAATCTACTACAAAAAAATACAAAGAATTTTGAAATAGGTGGTTTCCCTTATCCCAATAGAAAAACCAATCACTAGCTTCCGTCATTTCAGCATACCCTGTATAATATGTTATGTACATACAAAATAATTAAAAATCAAATGTTGATTTATTCTTCTACACGTTAATTAATTTTATTAAGCCATCCTTAAGAGTAAAAAACTATGCACAAATTACTATTAACCGCAAATGGAGATAAAGCAATATTATGATGGAAAATAGCAATCACGGTGAACTACAACGTAATTATAGTCACACTGACTACTAATTCTACTAACACTAACTCATCAAAAGAACCTACTGGCTTGGAAAATACGATAAATTGCTTTAATAGGGGACTGCTGAACAGAGATAGAAGTTGTAACTATGGTAAGACTAACTAATGGAAATAATTAATGTATTTAATTGCTAAAAAACGGAATAATTAGTTAGTTGCCATATAATCCAAATATAATTTAGAAAGTAAACCAATTATTTTTAATTTATATTTAAATGAATAAGCTGTGAATTGTATAAAATCACTTTTTTCGTTTAGAATACAGTGGTAATTTAAAATACAAAAAGCACGTCATCCACGTACACTAATTAGAACCTCTAGAAATAGACTTAATCACGTAAAAGGTGCTTGCTTAAAGTCTAAATTTATTTAACTAATGGTTATTTGCAAAATGTGAACTTACAATTTAAAATCTAATTCGGGTTAATTTCGAAATTTTAATTTTGGAAATAGTCTTACGAATTTCAGAAAAAATGAGAAATTGCAGTTATTAAGAGTTTCAATTAATCTGATAACAAAAATGGAAATACCTACTTACATAAACTTGAGTAGTATTACGTAAACAGGGAGTATTTCTTTTGATACTTTTGAAATAAGTACGAGGTAAAACATCAACTACCAAGGGTCCGATTGCGACTTAATTTTCAAATTTAATTAAGGGTGGGAGCAAAAAGCGCCTTCATTCAACTGCTTGTTCAAATAAAGTCGAAGTTACAAGTGCTACAGCTGGCATGTTATTAGGCAGGTCTTATAACAGTGCGACGCAGAAAGAGGGAAAGTGATAGAAAGGCTTTAATCTGGCGAAGGGACTAAGCATTGGGGGATTAAATGATTTAAATGTTTACCACATTATGCTCTTGAACTTTCTTGAATTAGTCAGTGGTTCTAAGGCTCAATATCTGTTCTCGTTTCCTCCCGACAGCTCTGATTATTTTCTAAATAAAGCTTTACATGTCCCAACTTTTCCACAAAGTTATTTATGTATATTCCTGTAAAAGGAAAGTTCGCTTTCAAAGTATTTAATGAGTTTTCATTAATATAAATGAACGTAATTATTTTTATGCTAGAAAAATTAAAAAGCTTAGAGTATGGAATTTTTAAAATGCGTAATAAATTTCTAAAATAACAAATTATTAAAAATTATCCTTCCGGGAACAGATTTTGCAATAAATGAGGCACCTCTTTGAAATTTCTTCCGCGTGTGGTGGATGAGAGCAGTGCCTTGCATAAACACGGAAAGTAAAGTGAAAGCAGCAACATCGGCGGCATAAATCAACCCTACCTTATTTATTCATAAGGGTTGGAGAGTGGAATAGTGAACAGCTGTTAACTACTTTAAACAGTTAATTAAATTTATACACTCGTTAAGTTTTATCTTAGGAACGATGTTTTACATCAAGTGTTTTGTCTAAGTTCTTTTCTTTTACTCTCTTTTACGCGATGTAATTAAATTAAAATGTCTTTCGTCATATTCCATAATTTATTTAAACTTAAGAACGAATTCACTTTAATTTAAACGTGTTGCTTTTATTAGCATAACATCTAAAATGAAGATAAATAGATTTTAAACTCAACTATATATAGGTGTGCTTTTAAGAGACATGTTTATTGTAAGAGAGTTAATTTAAAAATTACCTTTTACAAGTTCTTTAGCTCCCTTGCGAAGAATTATGGGCTGAGTATCTTCGCGTTTCCACGCTATACGAGGTGGAGGATGTCCGGTAGCTCTGCACCAAAGAGTAGCGTTTTCACCTTCTAAAACGGAAAGATCTCCACTCGTATCATCATTGACGATATCTGGAGGAACTGTAAAAGATAAATTAGATTAGAAATGTAGTAGAAGATATGTAACACATTTATACCAGTAGTATGAGCAATTTATTGTATTCTTCCCGTGTTCATTAATAAAATTAACAAACTGAACTTTACTTAAACTTTTTCACGCCGATCTTGTATTGTTCTTAAAAAAAAATCCTTTACGTTATGTTTTGTCATTATCATTATGTTTTTCTTTCTTCGGGGCTGTTCTTAATTAATGTAATATAAGTTTAGATATCGTGTGCAAACCTGTTTCTGCGAAAATCATTTTTTTTCCTAACAAAACTGCTTAGTGTAGTGTAGATATGTAAACGTAAACACTCTATTGGAAAGTGTTTTGAAACAATCAAAACACATTATGACAGCTAAACTACATTGACTCATTCTCCTGATTTTATTATTAATACTCTGTCTATTATTACATACAGGGTCGTTAAAAAGTATGGAAACATGCTACCCTCGCAGAAACGGTAAAAGATAAACAAATGAAATTTAGAGAGCTTAAAGTAGGTATTTTTTGTCAAAAGAATAGCGATTATCTCCAAACCCTTTCAAGATAAGTATAGCAACCCTTATATCATTAAACGTGTCTTAAAAATCCCTATTCAAATATGGAATCACATACAGGGTGTTCCATTTAAAAAAATTCAATATAGTGGCCGTACGAAAAAACAATTACAGATTTGTTTTTAATTACCTTCGCAAAACATGGCAAAAAATATCTACTTTAAGCTCTTCAAATTTCATTTGTCTATCTCTTACGGTTTCTGTGGGGGTAGCGTGTTTCCATACTTTTTAGCGACCCTGTATGTACGAGCTACTGAACGTACGGTGGATAAAAGTTCATTTGCTTAAACGAAATTAACAACTTTTCATTACTAATGTGTAAGGTCAAGCAAGAAGCAAAGAATGTTCCATGATAAAAACAAAAATCCGATAGGTTTAAGAATTCTCTATAATATGGTTACTTTTGGATATTTAAAAGTATTTTGTAAAAAAAGTTTTGTTTTTCATAAGCTACTGTTTCTGAATGGACAGAAATTCGCAATAATCTGTAACTGAATAAGTTTGCAAAACGAAACCGAAACATTAAGCAGCGTGGTCCCAAGATAAATGTAAGATTGGTTATCATAGTATACAGTACAATTCCAACTCGACTTAATTGAAAATGATAACTGCTTTTCTATAAATAAGTATTGTAAACCAGTTTGAAATAACAGATTGATGTTATAGAAATGGTTTACATATAGGATAGTAATTCTAGAAATTCAAATAAAATATTCCTGAAGGTTTTAAACAAATAGACACGAAAAGTATTGTAGTCAGAAATCTGGAGCCGAAAATTCGATGATAGGATGTGAACTTGAAAAATATACGTTTGAAAAAATACGTAATATATTATGTGCAAAAACCTTGCGGATCTAAACGTGGAAAACATCATTCATTTATCGACTGCAAAAAGGTGTACAACAATATTGTTCAAACATTTGTGCATGATTAAAGATTAATTAATTTTCGTCCGTACCGAATTTGCAAGTGTTTACATTTCTTAAAGGTTTTAATTACATAAGTGTAAAGCTTCAGCATCCAGGCATTTTCAAAACTGCTGCATATAGATGGATACTTTCCCGCATGAAGTGGGTAGAAAAAAATAAAGAAATTTTTGGTAAAAGAATTATTTTTATCACTTCGTTGTTCCAGAAAATACAATTATTTTTGTAAAGTGCTCCGCTGAGTGTATTGAGATAAGCTAGTAAATTTAGCAATTACGGTTAAGCCTTTAAGAAAAAATACAAGAAAGATGGAAATCTGGTCACATGTAGTATTTATTATGCTGAGTAACATACTAAAAGCGGTGGTGTCTCAGATGATGGCGTCATTATCTTTTTCCTGGCAAGCAGTGTTAAAATAACCATTTTCAATAGTTTTGGGCTTTTCTAATTCGGTTGGTGGCAAATCGTAGAAAATTATAAATTCAGGAAAAGACTTTGGACAACACCTAAACAAATCTTTTAAAATACTTACTATATCTCAGGATGAGGCCTGCTCGTTATGTCGAACAACATATTAAAAGTTCTACTGGCTCAGATGCCTACATTATGGTCTTATCTGTGCAAGAAGTGCTTAAGACATCAATTCCAGGAAGACAAGGATTACGTTGTAACTACTCAGTCGATTTTGTAGCAAATTGTTTAAACAGACACTTGGTAAGAATTTAGACAGGTCTGTAACTTTAGAAGTTGTCGACAACGACATTTGATTGCTTTACAATATTGTGATGAACATAGATTATGGATTATTATTTAAATATTTATTCTGAATTTCAGACAGTTTTATTAGTAGCAGTCTTCCAGTCCATCAGAGTCTTCTAAAGACTTAATATCTAATTAGTAGACTTAATTATTGTGTCGTGCCGAGCTGCCCCTTTGGGTTATGTACGTAATCATTATTTCTAGTTGTCTTGATACCATTTAAGTTGGTAACGTGACAATATCTCAATTGCTGTAATCTTAATGTTCTGACAATCAAAATGAAAATAAAAATCTGGGTATAGTTAGTATCTGTCATTCCGAACAACAACCTAAAACTCCTGGTGTTTCGAACGTGTATATCTGCAAAATCATCTAATTTGTGCTTAACAAAAGTTGGACCAACAGTAAATCATTTCTGAATTATTTAAAAGGGACCTTTAAACGGTTCGTAGATTCTGCACCAGGCAGTAAAATTATTAACAAATTAGAAATAATATCAAACACAAGAACTATGAAGTTGAGTCCAGCATACATAAACAGTTAAAAGCTAACATATCTTTGCACAAACCAAGAGTCTGGATCCATTAAAATTAATGGCCCCCCAAAAAATCAAGTGTACAAGAAACCAGAGACACGGGAAGTATTTATCTCCAAGCCACCATGTTTGCTTTCAGTACTCTTAAGATGGTTAATGGAAGGCACAGTTCGACCTGTTTTGAACAGTTTAAACTTCGACTGGTGGTCACCGCAGGCGGCCACACTTGGGTTTGCTCTATAAAAGCTAAAAAAGAAGAGCGTTTTAGCGCGATGCAGGAAGGAAGAAAGATTGTCTCTACTATCAAATCTACAACTTCAGTCATTTTTCAATGCTTAGAAACTGACTGGATTTGAACCTGCCGTCTTATGTACCGAAAAACACATAACAGCTACGCTTTACAAAAGGTCACGCTCGCTAGCAGGTATCAACTTAAATGATTTAGCTCTTACATCGCTGTAAACTTGTAGTTGTATGTGCTTTGAAATTAAAATTCTGGCAAAATATGCATATGTGACCTTTTTTTAAGAGACCTAGATACTAACACAGCTCGAGCTTTGCCAGTCAAAGGGCCATTTTTGGTGGCCCAATGTTGGGTTTCACCCCCTATTGACAAGCGCAAGTCAAACTGCGCCCTCCAAAAGACTATCTTTTGGAATTCTAAGACGTTAAGCAAGCTTCTAAATCACATGCGACACATGTTATCTCATCCAATATTTGCATTATCTAAGCAACAGACATTTTTAAAAGCTGTTATAACATATAGGAAGGTGTATTAGATGGTCTGGATTTTCCATAAAAAAATTAGAAAAGGAGGTTGTTGGGCGCAAAACAAAAAGAATCAAAATTTCAGTAATTCACCTAATTAGTTGTTTGTATTCTTTTGTTATTTTGCATAGTAAGTTTTCTTAATTGTGTAATACTTTTACAATTATACATTTTATATCTACCAGATATAGAGAATTCTCAACAAAGAAAAAGTAAATAACTAAAAAAACTAAAATGCTTTGAATGATATGTAGTAAACTATTGTGTTGCAATTTCAAAACTAAAATTTCATAACAAGGATGTGTTACTATTTTGTTTAATTTAATTTATACTATTTAAAAAGTAAATAAACCAGTCAAAAATACATTTCACAAAATAAATAGCAACTGCAAATTTGTTAGAAATGTTCTCAGCTTTAAATAAACAAAGTACCTAAACTAAATAATGTAATTAAAGGTTACTCCAGTTGTAATTTAATATAAAATGAATTAAATTTCAAAAACAATTAATTAGCATTCGCCAAAAGAAAATTTTAAAACTAACTGTACGGAAAGTTTTTGTTTAAACGTTAAAATTTTAAAAGGATCCTGCAGAAACTCTACGTATAATGGGATCCCGAATAAATAGAATGAATAAGAGGAATACAGTTTAGTAAAAATGTTGGTTTTCGGGCTATGGCTAAATTAAATTTACATTAGATTTGTATTAAGCGCGATACTGTAAAAATAAATGTTTTACAGGTAAATACCTAGTAACAATAAAAATGTAGAAGGCAACTTAAAAGTAAAGATGAAACTCTTTTTAATGTTTACAGAAACTTACAAGATAAATGGTTAAAATGAAGCAAGGATTGCAGAAGAAAACGGGATTCAATTAGTGCAACTGAAGGGTAGACCAACTGTGAACAGTAACAGTAAATGTACTAAACAGAATTGTCCATAATTGACGTAATACATAGATTAGTATGTTTCAGAGCTGGTACTCGTTGGATATGAACACCCCACTTCGTTCGATGGTTCACTACATCTTCTTGAGTACTAATAATCCTTCAGTAGGTGGTTTAAGGGTTTTCTTTGATTCTTTGTATCTTAATAATTGTCTACAGTGAAGATTTAACTCATAGCCCAAATAAATGACAATCGTTAAGATGTAACGATTAACTCATAAGTCTTTAATCAAAATTCATCAAATAGTTTTTGGAGAATAATTTATATATTTAAGATTTTGCTTATTCTAACAAATACTACTTCCCCTTAGAATCAGGTATCAATTCTTTCTGACACCCTGTATATTCGAACAATAAATTAAATCTTAGTTAGTTTGGTCTGTATAGGTTTAAATCTCAATCTTGGAGGACCATTAACTTTCAAGACAGTAGATGTTTGTCTCCGTCCTTGGATATTAGATATATGACCTCGGTGATTCACTCAAGAAAACAAAATAAATTTATTGAAGATTAGAGATAAATACAAATAAACTATTGCACATAGTTATGCAGTAGTTATTGTGTACGCTGCTGTAGTAAAATAGCTAATAACATATAGCATGTGCTTTTTAGTATTTCCTTCCTCCTGCTATAAACGTATCATTTATTGTTCTAATTTCCATAGGCAGTTGTTAAGTAAACATAACATGTACCCATAATTTATATAAACAGATAAAAGCTTTGGAAAGGATTTGCTGTAGCTTCCTGTAAACGTGTATATCAAATATGCAAATAATACACTTCAATAGCTATTGCCGTTTACATTTATAACTATTTGCATTACACTGCGAGTTTATGAAAGTAAAAAGCTTCTGCCGTTTGAGAAATTAATTTCGCTAGCACAACAAAATAACAAAACATATTTTTTTTCCTTTGTTACAGCAGTAGTTTTTAAAAACTCATGTCGTTACGTATTTCAGTAACTATTGTTCAGCTCGAAAAAGAATGAAGTTGTAACGGTTGAGCAGTAAATGGGCAACTTATATAATTAAAGTTTGGTTTAGCTTTGAAGCGGTAGAAGTTTTATAGTCTATTCAAAAAAAAGTTAACTGTGTGTTCTGAAAGGAAAATAAAATAACAAAGACGTTTGTTTTGCTAGACAATCATCTAAGAGGACGTAGTTGTCCGCACTATAATAACATAAATACGCCGACAAAGTATGTTACTGACAGCTTAGAATTGCCTAACAAAAACAAGCATCTAATTAAAAGTTGTGTTATATTCGAGTACGACGCAGACAGAATATTAGAGAAACTTCGTGCTACAATGCTGTCTGATAATGACAATTACATAATAACATAATAAAGAGGGAGAAGTTCGGGCAGGTGAACGAGCTGAGTTAGCCTGCAGTAGAACGTCAATAGCACAACCATCGTTGGTTGCAGCCTCTTCAACAACGCTCCCGTACTAGAAGAGCCCTTTGCTCGAGGGTCCTGTTGCTCAACTCATATTCACTGTTAACATTTGCTGCGCGATATGCGAATTATAAATTATTCTCAACCAACTCCTAATGAGAAAAGGGCGTAGGATTTTCTAACTCACTGCTTTCCTTTGTTGTTATTAATTTCAACTTCATTGTGTTCCTTTTGTTTTGTATCTATTCTAATATCAGAGTTCATTATATTTAACCGTGTTGGCGCTGTCACTTGCTTTATAGGGGCTAAAAATAACCTTCCGGTAAGCTATTGTCGTTACTTTGTTATGAATGGTACAACATCCCTCATAATATGCTTACCTATATTAAATTGAAAAGCTGATTTTAGCTCGAAGCTGCTTTTGATATTCTCTCTACGTCATAAAATTTTGACTCTTAAATAAAATATGCTATTGATCAAATGAGGCTACACGCAGAGAACAAAGACTTATTCTAATGCATGCTGGAAACCCTAAAAGCAAATGTTACATGATACGGCGATAAGATTTTTGTATTCAGCACATATGAAGGATACGAGTAAAATGCGTGTTATTATGGAAAATGTATACTGTACGAATTATCAAACGTTTGCTTTATAAAAGATCTCGCTTTGAAGATAATAATATAAACAGAAGAGACTGAACCATCTGTTAATTTGGTTCTATTAATGTCGTATAGGTAAAGGTTGTCAAGTAATATGACAAAGCAGGCCGTATAGACAGCATTATACTCTTTCAAAACCATCCCGAGTTGTGGCAGTTTCGGTTAGTTGGGTTATAGATAATTGCATCAAGTTCTCATTTACAAGATATGACGGTTAGGGTTAGTTAACTACCCTAACTTGAAAACGATACGCTCGAATAAGGGTGAGGCGTTGTCGCGCTTTGAATTCCTTCTTTCATTAACAGATAATTATATTATACGTTCAACTGCGTTCCCTAATTACTTTAAGTTATGTAGATCTTGGGAATGTAAGTGTATTTGGCTGTTCTAGCTGCAAAATTTCATCGTTTTACCTTGGATTATCCTTTGAATACTACAAGTAAATCTATCTTCTTCTCCGAAATTGAATTTCGCAAAACTTGCTTTAATATAAATACATATAGAGATTAAATCAGTTTATCTTATTAATAACAGTATATATTCAATTCTAGGAAAGGAACTGAATTTACTTTATTTTGTAGGAAATTTAGTGGCTAATGTGGAACACAAGCTATACCTACAAAGTTCTATGTACCAACCAAAATAAAGTAAGGCTTATTTGAAAACTTAATTTCGTTGAGTATTCTGTATAAATAAGCACAAACCTCATAATGTGCACAAAATTGCTTTAAACATATGTTGAATGGTGAAACTTTTACTTTCCATTTTACATCAATTGAATAAGGTTTCCTAGTTAGTTTGTGTTGTTTTACACAATATGCCATTACAGTCTTCACATTTATTGAGTAAATCTACTACAACTTAGATCTCAATAGCATATGTTTCTCCAATATGGGATTACTATATATTATGTGTTTTTCTAGAAGAAAATCCAAAATAACCAAATGAAACCAGAAATTATAAGTTTATGCAGTGTGTGTGAAAAATTACTTGACAAATGGAAAATTAATTTAATATTAATTTACGAGTATATTGACAAACCGTTTTCTCCGAATTGCTTCATATTATACATGGTGTGTAAAATCTAACCAGACTTATTTTTTTAAATTTAGGATGATAGGGTGGATTCTGTCGCTTTAACATTCAGCTGCATTGTCATTGCTGGTCAAATATCAAAAAATCTTATTAAGAAAAGCTAGAAAGAAATGCCTTCCGGATGTTCTGAATTTATATCTGGTCATATAAGGTGTACTTTATAACCTAACATCAGAAGAAAAAGAAAGACATTTGAAATTTGACTTAGCTACAGAGCACACTCAGTATAATCAGAAGTAGTTTTAAAACATAGAGAAGACACTTTTTTGCAACTTTTCTTTATGAATTTCTTGATATTTCGACAAATAGCAATGATGCAGCCAATACGTAAAGTTTCTGCACGCAACTTTGAAGACCAATAACTCCGTAACCAAGACAAGTCGACCATAGCTTCTCTTAGACAAAAATAATTGTCTACTCATTAAAGATCTACACTGTCGCTTCTTCGGTAGCATTTCTTAACACCTTGCATTTAAGAAAATGCTTTTGGTCAGTCCTATGTACAATAAAGTATCTAAAGGTATAGCTTTTCATTTGGGTCAAAGCAAAACTTTTCTGAAGCAGTGACTTCTTGTCGAAAAATCAATATTAGCAAAGTTTTCATTTATCAAGCAATTTTTCACAAACGCTGTATGTATGGGCAATTTTTAGATTAAGTAGTAATACTACTATGTTAGAGAGTTGTAATTTTGAGATTCTACTATATGTGGGTAGGTGTTATAATATTTTTTTGAAATAATAAATTGCTTTCAAACAATAACAAGTCGAGTCTTTGTAATAATTCTCATAGTCTTCAAGTCAAATTAAACCTTGTAAGATTAACGATTTCTCTTAAATTGTTACTTATAATATTCAGATGCGAATATTAACTACATCTGAATGTTGGAGTTGCCTAAGAACCTTTAGCAAATTACAATAATACATTTTGAAGTTTTATGTTAGCGATCCCCAATTTGGCTGTTGTAATTTTTACTTTCAAGGCTAAATTCTTAGGTTTTCTTTTTGTCATCCATAATAACAAAATGTTATTTATTTATATTAAAATTTTAGTAAAAACCTTGGATTTAAATAATAATCTTATTAAATACATACATTAATAAACGAGGGATGCCCCTACTTTCTTAGGAAATTACTTTAAAAAGATGTACAAGTTATAAAACTTCTGTACAACTTATGTAATTATTAAAATTTAAGACAATCTGGTAGAAAATACTTGTATAAATTACATTGCAGAAGAAAGGGTTGTATTAGAGGGCATGTATACGCTATATACCCATAGAAATAAAATTTGAAAAGCGTGTATGTCAATGTCGTAGGCTTTTAGTGAAGTTCGTCATTTCATGAAATGACAAAACCTTTCATGTAATGCCGGGCTTTTTGTGCAATTGATATTATGACATTAACTGCCGACATTATTTTATGCAATGCCAGTAGATTTTAGTATTTGAGCATTTTATGTTATTTAAATTTTAAAAATACTTAAACTTAAAATAGAAGAATGATTTTTGATATTTAATAAGTACATACTCTGGTAGTTGGCACTAAAAACTAGCTTTTCATTAAATGACGGATTCATTTACAACCAAGTTCAGGCATAGAATGAAATATCGCCTCTTTATGTTTTCTTCACTATCTACCGGCATTTCATGTGCCTACGACATTATACGTAAATGTGAATTCAGGAAATACGTAACTATACGTACGAATACTCGTGACCACTGGCGCTACGGCGCTAAGTTTTTTTTTAAATAAAAAGCATTTTCCACTTAGTGTGCCATGTCTTTAAACATATGAAAACCATTGATTTCTGTCAGATAAATTACATTTGTTATGTAACAATTACTAAAACAAAACAAAAGACGCATTTAAGATACTTTACTGAGCATTCATAGACAGCATCAAATAAGCAGCTAATGCTCCATAAAAGCGTATTTATTTTGTTTTAGCAATTTTTGCATAACAAATAAATTTCTTTAATAAAACTCCACGACTTTGTATGTTAGATGTCATGGCACACTATGATGAAAGAATAGCTATGGCAAACTATGTATCACTGAAAAGCACTTAAGGTGTGCAGTTCAGTAATATGGAAATCAAGTAGGCGTTCCATTAGATAAAATTTGGATTTACGTTTCACCGCCGAAGTAAAATAAAAGACAATTGCGAAAATAATTTTTTTGTGTTTCGAAGTAAATTCTCTAAAACACCCTCTTTGCTGTTCTTTTCTATCTTTGCTCGTTCCTGAGATATTTCGCTTAAAAAAATAAAATAATTTCGTTTTTAGCAAATATCTAGTAAGCCGGAAACTTTTTTGAAAAAACAAAAGCGCAAGTAAACTGATCTCCAAAATAGCCCAATATTTTCTAATTTAACCGACTTCGTATCTTTTACAATTTCCGAGATGCCAATAGTGAGCATCGAAATGTGGACGCACTGTATATGAATTATATATGGATCAAAATAGCATGACCAATAAACGTCCACTAAAGGTCGTCCAATTTACGGCCATGGACGTCCAGACTAATTGTGGACGTCAAATGCACGTTCGGTGCTATATGGGACATAAACTGAAAGTCGCCTGTCTAGTTAGACATTCTATACTCAGTTTTGAAATTTTGAAAAGTGACTGTGAATGTTTCTTATTTACATTTCAAAGTGTAAAAAGCGATTTTGATCAGCTGTGCAAATGAACACTTGCAACGCCCTTGAAAACGCCATTGTGGTTGGAAATTCTTCCAATAAGAACGATTTCGAAAAAAATTGAGCCTACTACGGTTCCCTAAGCTTTAAACTTCCGACAAATTTACTGACGTTACCTGTCGGCTTAAGGGTTACTTGTTTATTTTATAAATAAATGCATTGAATGCTTGTTTTATTTCTTTAATCTTTTTGTTTTACTTATGTTTAAAGCTACGATTCGCTCCGTATTCCCAAAACATAATTTATCAATTCAATATTGGTTATTTCAGTTCTTCATTTGCATTTTAAAGGTAGTCACTCTTACTATGTAGTTTATGTTCCATTACAATTCTAATTGCACGAAGTAATTACCTATGTACCGGGTGTTAACACCGACGAGCTACAGTGTAAATTTCCGACACTTTTGCATTTTTTTAATATTTGGACGCTCTAGGGTTATATTGCCGCGTGAGTTCGATTCCAAAGCTGAAGCATTCCTTTACGGCATCGAGCTCGAATTCATGCCAGCCTCGCTCTGTAAAATTATAAATGTGTGGAGATGGAAAGTGAGACACTCCAGGTATTATATTATATAAAACTCTAGGTAATGAATTAGAATACCGAATCTAGGTAATTTTAGCAAAGATTCGTTTTCTTTATTGTGAATAAATTAATTTTCTATCAATGAAGTAATGTTTGCACTGTATAAGTGGCAACGTGTTGCTTATGACATGAATAATTATCGTCATTAAGTTCTTAATAAGTTCAGAAGTACAGATTCAAGGCGTGAAAAGTTGAACGTGCTTGTCTTTAAATTTTGTTAACAGCTAATGTAGTATATAATTAATTATTATCATTGTTATCTAAATCATGCTAATAATTTTAAATAACAGTAATTAAAATTAAATATTTTATATGGAATTCATTATTTTACCTAAAGTTTGCTTGTCTGTTCACAAAGGTACAGTGACGTATTTCTTTTCCTAGTGAGCACAACTCTTATAACACCTATAAGAAGATATGCATAAAAAAAGAATTTGTGTTTTAAAATATTTTGTATTAAAAGCTGCTTTACACACTGAAATGATCTTTAGAACAAGACCCTTATCAAAAATTTTAAATCTAATGTCAGAGTGTTGTGTAGCATATAGCAAGAAAAAAAGCTCATGAATATTTGTTACTGATGAACTTTTTTTCAATGCGCATTGTTTACCTCATACATTTATGTATACAAAAAATATCCTAGCTGGCTTTAGGTTGAGTAGGGTCCTTAACGAAAATTCAAATTAAAGAGAACGTTGGTTAGATAATCCTCAAATGTTTTTTGTGGGAAAAGTTGGTAAAACTGGATAATTCTGTTACTTTTATCATTATACGGTACATAGATGGCCTAAATAAAGCCATTGCTTTGAAAGATCACGAGTACGAAATGAATTCAGAAACTACTCAAATGAAAATATTCTCTCGGAATAATTTCATTACGTGGAACGTACTCAGAATAACAAGGGGCTTTATAAAGAAAATCAGGTAGATAAACTTGAGTAAATCTATTTTTATTACTATATTTAATTCCGTACCTTCATATTTTTCTTATAGACTAAATTCTTTGTTTGTTTTTGTAAGAAAGCATAAGTAATGAAATTAATGATTGCTTTCGGACAAAAAGTTCTGCTTTATTTGTTTAATACTACAATAATTGATGAATATGATAATATATTCTGGTAATACTAACAGGATTAGATGAGAATTAAAACAATAAAATTACCTCTTGCCTTTTAAAGAAATTACTTTATAACGATACAGAAAATACAGAACTTTGTATTATAACTTTTGGTATTTGAAGTTGAAGTCTAGTTTTCCTTTCTAATTTTATGTTTTAAGACGAACTCATAGTAGCTCAAGGTGACTGCCTGATCCTCTAGTAACATGCTTGCAGATGCTAATCTAAAAAGCAGATACCTTTCAAATCAACCAATA
>VTPC01005235.1:0-49135 GCA_011009095.1 Ignelater luminosus
GAATCATAAAGTAAAATTAAGGCTCCTCAAAGTCACTTAAAGATATTTATAGTCTAGTAATTAAATTTAATATCAAAATCAAGAAGACGTAAACTGGACCCTCATCTCTGCTTTAGTGTTCTGAAACTTCAGAGCAAACTTAGTACTTTACAAGTGGGGGCAAATAGAAATTTTCTTCATTAAGGGTGTGTGCTATAATTAAATATTAATAACCTAGCTGTTGTATAAATATTGACATTGTCGTATGCGTCTCCACAAACTATCGATCACTCAGAACCACACCCTCAATCCTTGATTACAATCTGTTTTTAACCTTCCACGGACATCTTAATACTTAAGTGGGAATCACCTATCGCACTTGATTTTGCATACAAAACCCATCGTGACAAGAATATTATTATCGAGTCTAGCGATCGTTTTCCTCCCTATTTTCATAACGAGCAATAATAGAAGCCGCGCATAACTTGTAACTTGATATTCATAACGTGGCAATTTGTTATGATTAGCATATCCTTGGGGATATGTCCCGCTTCTTACACGTCATGCTGTATTCAGGTAAGGAAAACAAATCCACCTGAGGGATCTCCAGTTGAACATGCAATCAACGCGTTATAAATTAACATGGAAATCTTTTCAACCCCCACAGTTACGTTAACCCCGTTTCACTGGTGTGGTATTTAACTCGGAGCTGAAAATTTCTAACATGTCCTTTTGAGGAAGTTTTTTCCAGAACATTGTCAAAAACTTTCCTCATTCTTGCTAAGCACATCCTGAAATATTTGTGTAGTTTTTCCGTTGTTGTCGACCTCTAAAGTTCAACACACGGAATTTTTTGTCACACCTCGGATTGGCTCGTCAAACTTGTGCGGGTTTCATAGAACACCAGCCTTTATCATAACTTCTGTAATTGCACCTTATCAAACTTTCGGTAGTTACAGCTTGTCGTAGAAAGAGAAAACACAATAAGTTGCTAATGTAACCAAATTTAACTTGCAAATTGTCGGTTTGATGCATTTGTTACGAGAGGAATCAATTAGTTTTCAAGTGTAAATGCAATTATAGTTAAGTAATTAACGCTCTTTTTAAGAGTTTGAAGTTTGAACCAATAAAAGTCACAGCGGGATATTGCTTTCTTCCACTTTTATTTTTCCTTGCAATTCCTTCACGTACCAGTACAAAGCAGACAGACGGGGCAAGATAAATTGCGTTTTCTGTTTTCTCCTTATTCTTTCAAATTAAATCAATTCTTGCCTTAACTAATTGAAGGATTTTTTGTTGCAACCTCTTTTAACTCGATGATGCAATTTTCAGACCTTCAAAACTTCTATTGTAGTTTATTGAAAGTGTAGAACAATTGGTTTGGCAACTATTCAAGCCATTCGTAAGTGAAATGTATCGATCATAGGTTAAGGAAACCGCTTTCGGCCTCAGAAATTCAAACTCTGAAATATGCAAGTACTTAATACAGAGGGATTTGAAACTAGAGGGCTTTCGAAATGTCAAAAGGATTAATAAATCGAAATTCGAGTAAAGTGTGAATGAAAGGCACGAGTTGTTACTACTTCATATCGCTTCGGATTGCAGTGAAATCGTTTTTTCTTTCTGTAAATCTCGTGACGTAATGTGATATGGAAGGGAAAAATTTCCTGAAATATGAATTTTAAGTATAGCGGAGTCAATTTTTATTCTATAGTTGTGAGCTTCGAGGAAGCTTGAAAATAGGATGTAGGTGTTTCTAAGGGACTTTTTGAGGTTGCGGCGTCTGCACTCTGGTGTATAAACATTTTCGAGATAGAATGTGAATTTTGATCAATATAAGTACATGTTCTTTTTATAGGATGCGGAATCTTTTATTAAATTATTATAGAAACGAATTGCTGATAAATAATTGTGTTTCTCTGCCTAAAGCAGTACAACCAGATGAATAATGGCAACAAATACTAAAAGAATTTCTACTTTTTAAGTTAAAGATAAGTATAGAGAAAATTATGCATCGGATCTAACCACTCTTGATTTCCGCTTTACCCATTTTATGGGATAAATCCGCAAGTAATAACTATCCCAAGGCGAGTAGAAATAATTGGACTTTTAACAAAACTTTTTAAAATTTATTTGGTATCTTATTTTCTCATTTAAAACTTTCGTACATGTATTTGCTTCAGGGCCTTTCTTTTAATTTCAGTTCTCTCGTTCTAATATCATCAGCTACAAGACCTACTTATTTTATAGCTCTACATCTTTTCTATTTTATTAAGGATAGAGCTTTTATATAGGTGATCCACATTTGATACACAATTTATGATAACCTACAAAAAAACCCGTAGTGGAAATTGTAGAGAGTGACTAGTTTTCTCAGCTAACAATAAGGGAGCGAAAAGATTGATTTTATTCAAGTTATCAAGTTATTGTTTGCGGGTCGTTCTTCAAGGTTTAAAATACATTGAGATACTATCATCCATTCAGCTCAAGTTATTTCAGGTAATCTTTTCAGATGCACTTCATATTACATTCATAGAGAACCTGTGCACGAGCGGAAACGTGAGGAAATATCTCTGCATTTTAAAATTTGAATTTAAACACCTGTAAATACGAAATAAAATTTCTTTAATTCTCATTTTCAAAGATAAAGAGGTCTGTACAATAAAAGTTTTAAAAAGTCAGACACACTCATTATAAAGCTGTAGTATTGTATATTAAAAATCCCACGTCTCTATTCTTCATAGAATACGTTTTTAAGATGTCAGAGACAGACAATTTATTGCAGTAGATGGATTGAGTGTTTCTTTTAGAATAAATACACTTTTCCTTTTAACATGTAAAATCTCCTGTTTTAGCAACCCAATCACAGTCCTGTAAAACCAATTCAATCTTCAATAGGATGTGTTCGTGCTCCTACGACTCAAGAAAAGGGCATTAGTGGTTTATTAACTTGATCCCCCTTAGTTTAGGCCACGTTCGCTCGCAGCGCATGCTTACGTCGTTTTTGATTTCCTTTCAAAAACATATCTTGTTCCCGTATTCAACCTTTTACTATCTAGTTTAGCTTATTGAGCCGGGCCGTCAAGAAGCCACGGTGAAATATTCCAGTTTGCTTGCACGTTTAATTCAGTTACCGACGCTCGAATTATTTGTGAACCTCTGGTTGCTGCTAAGCCTGTCGCGTTTATTATTTTAAATTTTATTAATTACTAAAAGAGTTTTAGTATACAGTATGTTCCACTCAAATTTCATAATAAGCTAAAGTATCTATCAATTTTGTAAATACACAGAGACTCTAGTAAATCGTTTATGACGAGCTCGCTTGGAATCATTTTAGTTTTTGTCTCGATGGTAAGTTATCGTCCTGTTTTTTCCGTAGCATACTTCTTTTAAATTGTTTTCTAATAATACGATTTCGTACAACATACCAACTCTTATCAGGATTGATATCTCTCTACTCTAATAGTTGATACATTTCTTATAATTTGGAATATCGTAGACACTATCAAATCCCATGGTACTGTTTTTGTCTAAAACGCTTGATTGATATTAACCTATTTATATTCCATATGCATGACTATCAAAAATATGAACAACAACCACATTCTTCCTCCAATTTAGACGAAATGTCTGGAAACCACTTTCTACTATCGTGTTTTCTACATAATCTCAGGGTCGTTCTGATTGGAAAATCGGTAAACCGTTATTGACAAATCCACTATTGCTACCAATATATTAAATAATCCAAGGTCGTTGCTAACCTTCAACCTCGTTAACCATGCTCTGTCTTTATACTCTTGGCATAATTTTTATTCGAACTCTTTTGGCATAACGCAAAATGTTCTCCGCAGCACATTATGGCTTATAAGCGGCAAAACTTTTTAAAATAAATTCGCTAACGTTTTGTCGGTTTTCGTCTTTTCCATCTTCACTGATAACGATTCGTCCCCTTCCCCTGGTCACCACACGGTGTTTGATAACAATCAGTCAAGTTAGGAGCTAGAAGTTGATTTGCAGGATTTTAGGGCTTACAAGATTTTAAGTTTCGAAGCCAGCTAAGGTCTTCAGATATAAGTTGCTGTTTTTTCAGACAAAAACATTGAAAACTGAAAAATTGGAATTGCATAAACAGTGGGGATAATTGTAAATGCTAATTAATTAGTGGACGCTAAACACAGAGGAGTGTGTTTAAGCGAATGTCAACTGATACGCTATTAAAAAAGAATGATACGATATAAGCTGACGTAAGAGTTCTGGTTATAAAATAACTTGATTATTGCTTTTATTTTCTTATTGAAAAAAGTCTTACGTCCATCAATGCAAACTGTTGTGAACAACGCTGTAGATCTCTTTCCAACAATTTTATTAGCTCCGTCGCTTTTCTTTTCACTAATCTACGAACTTGAAACGGGTTCTTTTTAAAGTAAACTTAGTTTCTGGGAAATGAAACTAGTCTAGATCCTAAGAATACGATAGATTTACCAACAAAGATTATTTTGTTTTGCTGGACAAATAACATGGCTGTATGGCGGTGCAGTGTTTTTGTGCCTTTCTCCAACCAGTTCGCGAAATATTTTTAAAACTTTCAGGCATCGTTTTGATTGAGGCCTTCTCAATTGTGCCTTTGCGTTTTCAATCCTTGGTAACCTGGGACAAGTTTTCCTAAATACATTGCACGTCTTCGTAGCGTCTCTTTCAATTTCTATGAAGAATTTCACGTTGACAAGTTGTTCCAATTAACACTTAACATCAAACTGTTCGGTTTACCTACGTACATAGTTGGGATTTCTAAGATGAATGAAGGAGAGAACATAGCCCTACTTTACCGACTGTTTTCACAGTCACAGGAAATATGAAAAAGAAACCATTTGGTTGTTTAATAGCCAGAATGTGTAACAAAAGAGCTGCTACTAGCGTTGGTTTAAGATGGTGGCACTAAAATGCTCATTACACTTAATTATTACAATAAAATCAAGTCTGGCGTGTAAACTAGTCAGGAAGTTCGACTTTTGTGGGTGATGGAGTATGTGGTGTTATGCAGCCTTTCATGACCACGAAATTTTGTTTTCTAAATATTCCCAGTTCAAGCGGTATTACTTTAAGGCCTACTTTCTCAATCGTTGGTTAAGTTTAACTAGAGGACTAGTGTCATGGATGAAAGTAGCTTACAACAGTTGCATGTATGACAATAGTCTTCTAGTTAAACCTAACCAACAATTGAGAAATTGGATCTTAGGTATCGTTCTAAAATATGTATCTTGACTAATTTATCTTCTACAGGTCAGACGTTACAGCAAATAACAATAGTAACGAAAGTATAGCCTTCTTGAGAAATCACGAAATTTATCCGAAAACTTCAAATTGCTGTAACGTCTGACCTGTAAAAGATAAATTAGTCAAAATACATATTTTTGAAGGACCTTTAATGCTCTACAACTTCCCGTCTGACGACCTTTCTGAAAACATAAGGCTGAGGAGTTAGAAGGACAAGTTTGACGAAGAAAGTGAGGCAAAAAAACATTTTCGATTTTTGCTGGCGAATATCTCGGAAACTATAACACATAAGAAGAAAATGAATATAGACATTATTGTAGCAAATTTAATTATCTTTTATCTTGTAACGAGCACGTTTTACCGTACGACGCACTGTTTCCGAGTTATAAGCAAAATACCGACAAAAGGAATTTTTCCACCCCCCCGCCTGACGCAACAGGGCTAGGGGAGGGGACTTTTAGTATGTTTGCCTTCTAACTACCACGAACACATTGTTCAAGACAAAAATATCTCTTCAACCCCTTTTCGGGCATTCATTGACTTTTCTTGAGAAATCACGAAATTTATTCGAAAACTTCAAAACGTTACATATTCTTGAAGAGACTTCAATGATCTACAATGTCCCGTCGGACGACGTGTCTGTAAAACATAAGGCTGAAGAGTTAGAAGGACAAATTTGACGACAAATGTGAGGCAAAATAAGTTTTTCGAAAATTATCGATCTTCGCTGGCGAATATCTCGGAAACTGTAACACATACGAAAAAAATGAATTTAAACATTCTTGTAGGAAATCGAATTATCTTTCATTTTGTAAGGAATACTTTTTACCGTATGATGCACCATGCCCGAGTTACAAGCGAAGAACCGAAAAAAGAGATCTTTCCCCCCCCTCTGAAGCGGCCTAGAGGCGGAAACTTTTAGTATGTTTGCCTCCTAACTACCCCCAACACATTCCTTAAGAGAAAAATCCTCCCCCCTTCCATGTCCTCAACAAGCCGCTTTTAGGTATTCATTGACTGGACTAAAAACAAAGTTCATTCCTACCTATATTTAATAAAGTCTAATGTTAGGTTAGGCGGAGAGATGTCTGACCGGTAAATTAAACAAGATTGCTATAAACAAAGACATTTTTATGTATTTTCTGGAATTCCGAAAGAGTTCGTGGGCTTACTGCTAAAATCGTCTAAGTCAAGTTTTGGGTCTCAATGAGTTATTTGTGTTACTGCGTCCTATGTCATGCATATAATATTCTGGAAAAATCAGTTAAGTCCAGTCAAAATAAACAACGTAGCTAGCGAATGATTATATTTTTTGATTTCACAAAAATTACTGTCTCTCGTCTCCCCATCAGTGACAAGCATGGAGATTTAGGTTCTCATGGTGGCTTCTTAATTGAAACAGGTATAGTTACTGACGACCATTATAGTACGTTTCTTCATAATGTGTTTTTTTTGTTTATAGTAGATTTTACTACACCAGGATCGTACAGATATTATATCACACAGGAAACTGTAATTCTAGAGCATGGAGAAATGCAAGAAGACTCCGACTGTTCAATAAAAGATCCCAATTATGAATTTCAATCTTCTGACGAACTTATGGCAATACTGTAAATGAAGAATATGAAAACAATAGTACTTTTTCACCGCCCACAAATAAAAATAAGGACAACGATACTGCAACTAAAAAAAGACGGTGCAGAAAAAAGGCAAAAGATCCGAGTAAGTGGGAACAAAAAATATTAAAAGAACAAACAAAATTGCTCAAAAGCGTCCTAAGCTTGCAGACTGTTCAAAATGCTGATTCCATTGTAGTGATAATTTTGCTAAAGAATACCGAATAGAAATTCGTCTGGCGTTCTGGAGTTTTGATTATACTAGACAAAAATCTTTTCTCTCAGTAATGTAAAAAGTGTTTTACCTGAACGATGTAACAGTTCGGACAAATTACAAGTTTATCAGAATTTGTTTTGAGCACTTTGAATAAAAGTGCCATCGAGACGGCGCCGGCGACGTATAAAGGATGTAATGAGCAGAGCGTTTTTTTGGCCTAAGATCTAAGAGGACGAAAAGAATTTCCAAACAAAACTAAATGCGATGACATACAGGGAATAAAAAAACACATAGAAAGTGTTCAAGTAATGGAATCGCATTATCATATAGCAGAAAATCCACAAAGAGCTTATACCTTGATTCAAGTTCAAGCATTGCTAAGATGTATTTTCTTTATAAAAAAAATGCAAAAAAGAAGTCGAGTCTGTTTCCAGTATAACTTACAGACATATGTTTTGTAAAAACTACACTAATGGCCTTTTACGAATCAAAACAAAGATGTTTGTGAAATTTGTATGCAATATGCGGCAGCGGATATTTAAGCGTTACATTGGTCGATAACTATTTTAAACACATTAAAAGAAAAGACTGATGTAATAGAACAAAAGTCGTCGATAATGAAAAATCCAAGCTTCTAGCAAAAAATATCTTCTTTGCAAAAAATAACATCAAAGTGATCATGGATGACAACTCATGCTTTATTCTAGATAGAAATGCCTGGCAAGGGAAACATTAGTTTGATGCTGTAGAAGAGCATTCGAGTTACAAAGTCAAACTTTTGAAAAGGTCTTAGTTCGGCTTGCAATAAGTAAAGATGGAATGTCTCGACCTGAGTTCTTTTCATCAAAGTTGGTAATTGACGGTGAAAAGTTTGCAAACAAATGTCTTCCTGTTGTAAAAGAGTTTATAAATAAATACCACAAAAACTAACTCATAATATTCTGACCGGATCTGGCTTCAGCACATTACGCTGTAAATGCTTTCACTAAAGTGGAACGTCTTGATATGCCACATCTTCCTAAAACTTTAAACCGCCTAAACGTACCTTAGCTACGCTCCATTGAAAATATTTGGGCGAATTTAAAACACTTGGTGGGTTCTGACAATTACCAAGCAATAACTACAAAAAAATTTGAACAACAGGACCCAAACCTGTCTGCAGATCCTGAGCAAAAGTATTTTCAGCAGTACAATGAGAAAGGTACCTCTCAACATTAGAAAAGAGGAAAGAATAGAGGAAAAATATTTTATAAAGTAGAATTAATATGTTATCAAGTCTTCTCTATAATAAATAATTGTTTTCTTGGTAAAGTTATTTTAAGATTAGGTTCATTAAAATTGGAATATTTGAGAATCTTAGGAAAATTCAGAAATAATTAAATTTTCCCTTAACGTGTTATTAACTTCTGTAAATAACAAAATATCTTTTTATTATTTTCAATGTCTTCCTATTGTCAATACGTTATTTTTTTAGAGATTAATTTTATCGTCATTCTGTACCATAAAAGCCCGTTTGTTTAATGTCCCTTGACATTATTAGGTTTATGACTTGGGAACATTATTTTCTTTTAGAATTTTCTTATATAAATATTTTCTCAATGCTAAAGCAAAGATACATTAGAGTTTTGCATAGAATAAGACTACTTCTGAATTTGTATTTTTCAGATTTAGCTTTTGCATTTTGAAGAATTTTGCATTCTTATCTTTTAGCTTTATGCTCCTTTAAACCATAAAACTGTAACTTTGTCTGGCCCGGACAAGATTTATTTTGCTATAATTGCAGAGTGCAACGTTCGAATTTTTAGTTAAATCACTCTCTTCTCGTATTATTTTATTGGTTGCCATGTCGTCATGTATGCCGGCCATCCACTAATTTGTTAGACCCACCCTTTCGAAGATGTTGGAAATGAGGCATTCCGCAAAAGAACTCCAGAGAGTTCAACAAGAGTTATCCACGAAGAAACACGCATCCTCCGGGTTCTTTATATGTGAAGTTTGGACTTGGAATAATTTCGCGAATTATCGAGAAGTAGTTCAAGTGGTTGACTAATTTCTATTAAGGTGATAATTTGCCTGAGTGAAAATCTTCCAAAAAATTTCTGTCATCGCTAAATATCCTATCGACAATCCCTGGAATTTACCATACGTGTCGCTATCGTGACGCATCTCTCAAAAACCTCACCAGTACGGCGGACCTACCAAACGAATTCACATCAAACTATCAGTAAAGTACCGTATCGTCTTTCTCGTTACACCTCAACATTTTATCAAATTTCCACGATTTTTGTACTACCCCGCTCTTTATAGATTCTTACAGACAAATATCTGTTTAAATGACAAACGTATGTGGAAGGCGTCCATTGCTACGAATTAATGTATTAACTATAAATCCAACTTTATGTGAACCAGTGCCGTGAGTTTAGTGTTTTCTGTGCTAACAAATTGGTTCTTTATTAGATTAGCTCCAGTTATACGGTAAATAATTTTACCCTAAACTATCTCTTATGAAGAAGCAACGTTGACGCATAAAACTTGTCAATGTACAGACGCGAATAGACTTGCATAATATCGTCTCGTCACTAGCCTCTGTGGATAAAAGTAACCTACAGCCAAGGTTACTGAAACATCGCTTCACAGTGGTAAAAAACCTTATAAGATCCTTTCACAGTAGTGAAAACCTTACCGTATCGTTTCACAGTAGTGAAAAGCTTTGTACTACTGTTTAGTTAATAGGAACCTATTGTTATCGATTTGTAACGTAACGAACTCGTTTCAAGATATTATCATTATATATTATCATATTTTTTTATTAGTTTGTGCATTTATGAACAAAATTTAGAAATTCAATTCTTGGCTTGATCGTTTATTTATATAAGGTTCTGATAACGTAAATTCTTGTCATTTTATAACTTGGTCAAATTGTTTATGTTTAACGATTTATTTGATTCGATCTTGGCAACATCTCGCCTACTGACCTAGATACGAAGATCAGCTGTAGGGTCCTCCATTCCATTAGGTCACCAACTTTCTACTGCCGCTGGCGCCCTCTCAATCTCGAAACCTCTAAGATTCTCGCATTATTATTACCGTCTACCGCCGGATCTAAGCCTTCCTCGCCCACGACCCGTCTTCGACTGTAGAAAAGCTAGCATTACAAGTGGCGTACCGATTTTATATATGGTTGCGATCCCAATGGGACACTAATCCCAGTTTTGTCCGTAACAATCTTTTATGTAGTACTAGATTGTTTTGTTCATCTCTGGTACCCACTATTTATCTTGATGTGTGTTAATTGAGATTTTATTCGTTTTTTGTTTATTAAGGGCTAAGCTTTTACATTGCTTCCACTTCTAACTCATGCCCAACGCTTCCAACTACGTAGAATTTAGTTGGGTAAGTAATATATCTGTGTTAATTGTAACAGCCTGAAAAACTCGTTATGGAAAGTGCAAGGGGAAGCATACTATTAATATAATATGGGCGATAAAATTTCACAGTAAATTCTAATTGAAATCAATCACTTGTGTTCTTGGTGATATTGACAACAATTAACTTGGTACTTTTCGGTTTGACAGATTGGGTTAGACCGCAGCTTTTTACTAATTATCAAACTGCGAATTTTTTAAAAATATTGTAATGTAATTCTTTTCAATGTTTAAGCTTTTATGCTGATGCACTTTAAGAAACTTACCGACAGAACAGATTAAGAAGTAGTCAGAGCGAGATTAATATAATAAACTGCTTGTTTGAAATAAAATTTAAATTTTAATTTTGTTGGATAATAAAAAATTAATTATAATTTTCATAAAAATCGCTTTGGTAAAACAATTTTCTTCTTCAACTTTTTATAAGATAGTATTACATACCTGTCATGTTGGCTTGTTCAAGAAATAAATTGCGTAACCTGTTTAGTGTCTCCCTAGGATTTAATAAGAAAGTGGTCGATCGATCTTGTACAAACTATAAATCTAACTAAAAAAGCCAACTGTTTTGATTGGAAAAGACTCGTTTTACCATATTTCTTCTTATATGTATATGTATATTTTTAACTTTATAGGAGAATTTACATGCCGAGCACCCTATATAAATAATATTTACGTTTTTACTTATTAATAAGGTATGACCTTGTTATTTGAAATCGTGGAAAGACGGATTAACTTTCAAAATATATGAACAAAGTTGTTTTTAAGATTATGAATTTATTATTAAAAAATTTGAAATTATTATAATAACAAAAGCTAAAACTGTTTTACCATATAAAGAGATGTTTTCAAGTTTTTGTTAGACGGCACAACATGCCACTCCCTGCTTGCTCTCAAATAACAAAAGCTCTTGTTTGCACGGGCCACTATAAACAAACAAACACGTCATCTATTATGCTCGATATGCGAAAACATTGAATGTTTACTGGATTTTTTATGGATGCGTATTTTACTTATAAATATGTAAAACAAAGAAAACGAAAACACATCTGAGGATAAACATTACTGTATAATATGTGTTTGTATGGGATAACAAATTCCTATCAAAGAGTAGATTTAGACTTCTCATGTTCAAGATTTAATGTAAAGCAAAAACGTACTTTTCTGAAATATCTTAAAAGGGGGATCAAAAGCATATTTACTTCTGTAACATCGAGATGATAAAAGTAAATAAATAACGTTTGAGTACTGCTCTGTGAAGATATATCGTTGAATACGCTTAGCACGTCTGAGAAGCATTACGATGTCGCGTATTTTAAGTAGATACGCTCTAAGAACCGGTGCGATTTCATAATGGAAAATTGACGTAGGTGATCACTTGTTTTTTCATCTTGCGTAAGATCCCCACCTCGTTCAAAATTTATCTGAACGGTTGTATTTGACAAAGAATTAATTATTTTGTTTATGAGAAGTGGAGAAGATGAAATCTAAAATGAAATCATAAATAAAATACTTGGTGTCTAGAATGGCTTGTTGATTGCGAAAAAGCAAATTATGTTTACTTATTATTATTAGAGATTTTCTCTGCTGGAAGAGGATTTAAAATATATTTGTAGTGTACAAAAATGGCAATTTTCCACAACGCGCAAGGAAAACCATTCTATAGTATTTGGAATTAATTTAAATTTTTATGTTTACAGTTCCCTAGAGAGAAAAACTCTATCGATTCTTTAACAAGTGACATTTCTGGGTATAAAAGTTAAAACCACTTTTGGTTAGGGATTTTAAATGTCAATGGTACTTCAAAAAGTATTTTTGTGTGTTCATTTCAGGGCAATGCACTAACCATAATCGATATAAGCAGTTCCTGTCTACATTTCAAGGGACCCATTTTACATAACTAAAACTAAAAATTTATGTGTAAACTATTTAGTATGTAATTCTCCAGACTACCATCGTTCATGATTATATGGAACTCGACATACAAGCGTGGTGTTAGATACTTGTTAGATATTTAAAATAGTGAGATACATGATGGTTTACTATCATAGCATTGATCGCGTTTTCTTTCTCTATTTGTTAAAGTCTAAATTAAAGGCAAGGTAGAAGTTTATATTACTATAACAAAAAATACTTAAAAAACGCCAGGCTCATCTACATTCATAGATATGCAAATGTATTGCCATTAACAACATGGCTTTCTAAATGAAAGATTCATTAATTTCCATAACGTCTTATGTTTTTTAAAACGTTACACTTTGTTCGTTCGTGCTTTTGAAATCTTCTATTAGCTAAGTTTTGTTATTTAATTGGAATTTGGAAATGCTGTAGTTTAACGTAAAGGTATGAGATTTGTAAAGGAAAATATAAATTAATAATACAAAAAAGTTTAAACATTTAAACAAAATGAAAAAAACTATTTGCAAATAGGTATACATACTATGTAAGTACATAATATTCGAACGTTCCCAAAGAACTTCGGCGGGCCACAAGTCGCTGACCACCGGACTGCTTTTTACAGCCCGCTGACCGCGAGTTAATGAAATGCAGGTGTGAATGAGTTGGATGAAGTGGACTAATACCATCAGAGCCATCCTGCGTTTGCCGGCGAACTATAGCGAGTGTGCTGCAGCCCGGCGGCCGCCGGCATCCTACGATTGCCAAAATACCTTAAAGAACTGTCGATCTCATTACAAAGTATGTATAATCAATGTTACTACAAATGATATCACACACTATAGCACAAAAAACAACCTTTGGTTTATTGCTTATTCAAGTTTGAAATTAATCATTTATTCCAAAATCAAACAAACAAACTAAAGAAAGTCCTCATAATTTCCAATTTTCCTACATATTAAATCAAGAATCATAAAGCCAAACAAAAAAAATATTCTAGGTCATTTCAAAACATATTCATTATCTATTGCATCGCATTTCATAGGAAAATAAATGTGCTAAATCAGCAACGTTGCAGTTTCTGACCAACGCAATAAATAATATATCAAGTTACTTCCTCCTGTTACAATATAACATAAACATTATAAATACTATATACTCTTAGAGTAAAAAGAAATTGTCAACGTCCTTATAATATGATCTAGTTTTGTAAAATGTTATATTTGCAGATACTTGAACTTTGTTATTGCCTTGTTCCAGTAACACTAAACATCAGAGATTAACATTAAAAAAGTTAAGCTCACATCAACAATTTCCGGATTAACTCTGGAAACTTGTTCATTGCTTGTTTTCGAACTATCTATTGCGGTCGACAAATACCTGTTCGGCTTATTCTAAGTGAGTTTCATTAATTACCATCTAGGTTTAGACATCAAGCGGCTCAAAATACCAAAAAAACGGCGTTATTTCGTCATACTCATTTTCTAAATCTCAAAACCACCAGGTAGGTCATGATAAGCTTTGTGTATAAAATTCTCTTGGACCCCAACAGTAACATGCACCGTCACCTCGATCCCCGGTCTAGATCTTAGAGCTTGGAATCGAGGAGTTTGAGCGTTTAATGTCCCTTCGTCATCGTTTTGAGCCAGCCAGTCGAGTTTAGTTCCATAAACGTCGGGGAAGTTACAATGGTGGTTTTTGAAAGACATTGGAACGAAATGTTAGCCGTTACCAGGGCTGGCGCTAAGAAGATTTCAAATTAAAAAAAAATCATAGAGTGAGAATGAAAAGATCTATGAGAACGAGATTTGTGCGAATCGTTTTATATTTGAGTCATAAATAGAACTGACTCTTCTGTGCTGTATCTTAAAAACAAAAAGTCGCATCGGGAGGAAACTTCTTTTCTTTAGGAATGTAGACTAGAGTATAAACTTAATCTTCAGTTGTTTCTCGATACAACAATTTCAAAAAAATCGGCATGGTGTATAGTTGACGTTTTATAGCGTCGTTATTTGTGGTATTTCATCGAAGCAGCTTATAGCAAAGCCCTATTACTCATAAGCTTCCATTACGTATAAGAGTTGCTACCTCAAGAAAACATCTTCAGGGTCAAAAGAGTGAAAAGCCAAAACTAGTGAAAAAGCGACCACCGCATCGACACAAAAGATAATCGGGGGATAAGACTCATATGGGTGATTCATTGGTTACTAACCATGAAATAGGTATCAATCGATGCGATGCATCGTCCTACAACTCTCACCTGGGCGAAATCCTGATTTTTAAATGAATGAATTTGGTCCGGCACTCAATAAGCGGTAAATTACATTTCGAAAGGGAATTGATGACGCCACTTTGGATAATGCCTATGCAATTAAGATTCTCAAAATTGTTTGATTTACTCAATTTGCACGCAGAAATGTAAATCGGTGCTTTGCAGATGCGACTTGTGTATTCTTTATTATTTTACATTGGGTTAAATGGTGAGCATTCAGAAGGGGGCAGCTAAACAAAATCTGATTGCGTCATCGGACACAACATTGTAGTAAAGTATGAAACAATCTTTGCTTGCTGTTAAGCGTACCAGAACATCTATTCAGCTGGCTTCAGTCTATGCTGTTAGAATGAAGTTTGGTCCATAGTTTGTGAAAGTTTATCGTCTAATAAATAAAAAAGTTAAAACTAACATTACAAGCGTTTGAAAACTATACATATAGAAACGAAACAAACACAGCCATCCCATACTCCTACACCATCCTCCGACATACTTCACATCAGTTTTCTTACGTTCCTTTAAAATTCTTCGTAACCGCAAAACTTCACACTGCTTTTTATATTTAAGAGTACCCCAGCTGCAAGTACAAACAAAAAAACAAACAGAAAGCTTTCTTTTTCTTTCCTTTTTTAAAGTTCCGCCGTTTTTTTCTGTCTCTTGTTATTTCCTTAGCTGACTCTTAATTTTTGCCAGTATCTCCCATACGTTTTTGACTTGCCTTTTGTCTCCCATTTAATATAAACCCTCAAACTACGATAGCTTCTTTCATTTGAAATTTTTGTACTGATCTAATCCCCATTTCTTTCGTTAATTTCTTCCTTGCATTCTTTTGCGTTGTCTTACCGCCAATGTTTAATTTTCTTTAGTATTACTGCTAAGTACACCGTTTTGTATTTTCTGGTTTCAACTATGACTTGGTTTTTGCTATTTTAGTATTTTCCTTGTTATATAGTGACGCTTTGTGTTGCTAATACTATAGTATTTTTGAGTTCTTGTCTAAGTTTTTCTCAGAATTTGCAGATTCTATCTACAGATGCGCAGAATTCGAAATATACTGCTTGCAGTTTTCCATATTGGTCTAGCGTTTATTATTAGCATCAATAATTTGCACATATGAATAGAAAAACTGAGGAACATCATCTTGTGTAACTCTTGTTTAAAATTTTTCGAAACATTAGTTAGCGGCATCATTTTTTGCGAACAAGTCCAGCGTCCAAAAAGTGTAGTACAGTGGCTTGATAAGTCTAAAAAAACTCCTAGTTGCCCCAATTTCAACTTTTTCTAGTCCTACTGACGCCGCTGTCACGAGAGTTTGCTGACTTTGGACGTGCTCTGAATACCACTTGACCAAAATCGTTACTGTTTGTAGAGCGAGCTGTCGTTGTAGCGAGTGCTTCACTAGTTAGACGGGACTGTATCGGGCAGAGACGACGGTCGTCTTGTTTGGAACATTCCTTGGCATTTTTCTAGATTCGTTTTGGCTAACCATACTCCGTAGTAAACCTAACCTGACTCTAGTAGAACACTTATTCCGAGTTTTGCACGTTTTTCCGCTTGGCTTACACTTCACTTGGCTTGCACTCCGGTTAGCTTGAACAGGCTTGTTTTGTATATGGTTTGAGTTGGAGTAGTGTTTTTATTTTGGTGTTTAGTTTTCCTGTTTTGAGTTTGTTACAGCTCATCGACTCCTGGAAAACCATGTCTCTACAGCAGCTAACTGCGAATCCTCGTTTGACCGAATCAAAGTCGAGATGGAAGAGTAAACCTTTTAACCAAATCTGGCGGCCGAGGTATTTCCAAACAAAAACGGCACCGCCTCGAAAGTAACATCACAACTGGTTGTTCTCTCCACTGTTTATTATGCAATCAATAAAAGATTTATTCATATTTTTCTGTCTAATTTTTAAAAAATATTAGTACCCTGTCATTAACGTTTACTCATTTTCTGATTTCTTTTAGTATTATTATTTTTATTTTCACAACTTTAAACTCACTTTCAAATTTCCCGCAGAGCATTATTAATATCATAAGTCAACGAATTAGTAATCAACATAGATATGTGAAATAAAGTTAGGAAACTAAGTTACGACAGTGTGTGTCTCAACTGATAGTTTTCCGACTATCTAAGATGTTCTTCTATATTTTTTTCTGTGCTGCCCAATGCCCCGAATATTGGAAATATTTAAAAGGACATACGTGACATCCTTCGGCTTCCTATGATAAGATCTTGATATTTATTTAGTATCTTACTAGCTTGTACTTTATTACATTAAATTGGTATTAACATATCAACCAAATAAGTATCTGGTCGATTTTGTTTGATATTTTGTATGTATGCCTTAGTCCCACAGAATAGAGAAATCTTTGTGGTTTATGATTATGACTATACAATTTTTTATTAACACTAATGATTTTGTAAATCAATTAACCTTTCCACACGATCATGTCTGTCAACGTACATATTCTTTGGTTACTACTACAGAGCATAACCAAGCCAATACGGTTTATGGTTTCAGACAATCTCATATTATGCTTTACGGAATCTGTACATAGAGTCAATTTTTTTAAAGTTTGTTAAGTACTAAGAACCTTTTTGTTTTTCCCTTGAGGTTTCTCTTACTTAGCTACTTTTATTTATTAATTAACCTTCTATTTGTCTTGCAGCTTATCTGTTCATTGCTTTGTTTGTCCATTTTTCTTTACTCTTTAAGCAATGTTTCGTTTCACATTTGCTTTCTGTTGTTTTAGGGTAGTTTTACTTGTTTTTAAGTGTACTTTATTTACCAAGTCTTTGCTGAATGTCCTTGCCATTTTTGTTATGGATTTTCTTAGTATTGCTGTCGGCATGTCTTTTTATTGTATTCATTATTATTTTTTTTAGAATTGGAGACATTAAGGAAATGTGCAAACTTAATTATTGCAGCTCTGCGGGCACTTTCTAACTGTTAGTGTACAGTAGGTCTATATGGATCCTAGTATGAAGCAGACCAGGCTTTACGGTCTAATGGTTAAATTTCCTTGGAACTCCAGTTTAATATACCAAAGCTGTACTACTGTCTGATAGGCTTTGGCATTACTACTCACAACAACCTTTTTAAAAATGGTGCTTTACTTTCTTCGAGCAGTGTATAATAAGTGACAACAGAACAAGTTTAAAGTAGAACCAGATAAGAGATAAAGTATCTCCCTAAAATATCTGCACTTTAGTTGTTTGATGGTTTTGGTGGTGTTAGTGTTAAGACATGATTGCATGTTTCAATATTTCATTATTTGTTGTCACAGGTTTATAATTACAGGGTGAATTACTATTATTTCTATGACCTCAAAACATCAACTATCCTAAGCTTTCTTATAATCTGCCCACGCACAGCATAAGTTTTTTCTTTACTTCCTGCTGTTTTTTTAGTAGAGCCTTTGTAGTTAAGAAATAGTTAACATCCTTATAATAGCCTTGTTGTTCTTCAGGTTCTACATTGTTATTTTTATTAAGCTTTGTGACTTCTCAAAATAACCCCAAGCGTTTCTATCTCTTTTGGCATTAGCGGGGACGCATTCAAAACACTAAAAGGAGTGTTGCACTCTCTTATGGGAGGAAAAATAAAGATAACACTATTACTGGTGTTTTCGTTTTGGAATTCTGGTTTTATTAATATTTTCGACTGTTGAATAGTTCATTAAACTTGGGCTATTGCATGGGATAATAAGCGATATATGCCAATCCGCTTTATAATATTCAGTTCCTTTAACAACTAAACAGCAACTGCAGATATCTAATTATAAATCGAATCATCTTTGAAGTTCCTTTTAAATGAAGAGAAAGAGAGAGAGAGAGAGAGACTATAATATTTATCCCTTTCTATCAGTTAAGAGATGATAGAAAACATAGAAGTAAAATTTCATTAGTTAGAGATGTTAGGTCTGGACTATTTTCAACTATTTTATGTGCAAGTGTATACATAAGAGTTATAAAGCATAAAATATCCAATTTTATCAATACCATTACTGCACTCACTTCTCATCTTCTCGTTTTTTCTAATTAAACGAAATTTTATTACGAGCAGTCTTTTAGTTACATCAAACAGAATAGGTATTGGTTTAACTTTGAAAGTAATTGCTTGCTCTTAAATGTAGTAATAAGAAAGTTTTTAATTAAAATAGCAAGGAAGTACTTGAAGTGACAGTCTTTATAATACTGAAATGTCACTCATAATACAGTTTGGACTAAGTTTCCTTTAAAAGTTATTTCTACTTCTTTATAACAAATATTAACTAACCATAACATTAAAAAAACTTTTATTAGTAATAAGTAATAATTACCATAAGTAATAATGGTTTAATGGACCCTTAAACGTTTGTAATGATCTCTATCACTATCTTCTTAAAACTTTAGTTATTACGTAAATTTTTGTCTAATTTTATCTAATACGTCAATGACTGCAGTTTATTAATATAATTATTATAATTAACTACCCCAATACATTTTATAATAAATAATATTACAAAATAATAAATGTTCAAAAAGTTTTACAAGTTAAAGGATATTGCAGTTTGTAGACTACATCAAGTACCTATTGCAGCATGAATAATATGTAAATTTACTTAAGGGTACATTGCATTGGAGAACTGCCAATGTAACAGCTACAGCACTGTAACTTACAATTGCTTCTTGAAATGTTCCAGGAACTTGTCTAAAGTTACGGGGATTTGCACTCGCTTGTTCAAAGAAGTGATTGTTCAAAGTTTAAGATAACAAAAACGTATTATTTTCTAAAAGTACTCGATTTATAGAATGCCATTTTAGGGTATTATGAGAAACGGAGATAAAAATGTTTTATATTTTTTAAATAAAGTTTCTTAAACTAGAAATAGCTATTAAACGTGAATGTTGAGGGTAATTTGAGATATAAATTAAGGATCTTCTGTAAAAATAGTTTATATTATTAAATTAATTTACATTTTGAGAATTATAATAAAGTCCCTGGCGGAATTTAACCACCAAGGCATCAGAAGTGAACGGTAATTAAAAGAATAAAACAAACAGCAAAGAAAACTATTTAGTAGGCATTTACTGAGGACTTAAAAATAACGCCTTAAAATTTATTTAAATTTGGAATTTGATTCAACCGAAGAACAATTAATGGCGCGTCTACACAATCAATTTTTTGCCAGGAAGTACAGTTTCAAGTCACTGCATTTAAACAGTTTTTAGAATCGTTGTTTTCTACATGACTATGAGCACACGGGCAAGCTCTAACAACTACTCACTTTGACAAAACCAGTGTTCTTTATATTCCAATTACAATTAAGCCAAAGATGGAAACCAATAAAAGTTAAAAGTAGCTCCAACAGCAGAAATTGTTAGGAAGTAAGACCCTGCAGGAAACGCCTTTGCGATTGTCTATTATAAGTGGTAAACAAACAAAGTAAGCACCCAGAAATATCCAAAATGTAAGAAAAATAATAAGCCGTGCAGATTTTGTGGAATTGCGCCTGCTGACGTAGTCCCAGGCCAAGTTTGTTTTAATGTGGATTAATTTACATTTAATTGTCACCTTATATAAAAACGTTATGTTTATACATGGTTCCTGCGTGATTCTGTCTTTTAATTTTGCCATCTTGGTGCGTTGCAAGTCGCGACAGGCAAAAACGTTCCATTATGTAAATAGGGATGTTTCGTCATCCCTATTCTATTCACGTCAAGCACGGTTGCGCCTAGCTAGGCGTGGTTTCGGTTTTGCGTTGGTCGGGCATAAATTAAAGAACGCTCGAGAAGAGTGAATTAGTCCATGACAAAGTGAAGGTTCACCCTCGAGTGCTACTATAAGAGGTTGTCACTTAAGAAATATGATACCGTAAATTCATTTACGAGAACTCATTAAAGTGGTTTTTCTGTGAACCCACGATTATTTAATTGCATGTTTCACGAATTTTTCCAGTGGTTGGAAATAAAAAGTTTTTTAGTTGTTATTTTGCGGGTTAATTAATATTAAGTATAACGTTTTCCAACTAAATGTCGGGACTGTAAAGATTGCGACACTTTTTGCCCTAGTTTGGAAGATTTCCTAATTATAGTGATATTCAGGGGCACCGAAGCTTTTGTTAATAGAAAATCGCCGTTTAACAATTAGTTTGTTTTAAAGATTTAATTGATAGTGATGGACACTTGATGATTTTGTGAAGTTGGGTACTTAAAAAATGTTTTGAGTGAATAAAGCAGTTTTAGCGCGTTGCTTCATATATGGAAATTTGTGAGGGTCATTGATCATCTCGTCAGCCGTTTAAGTCAAGTAAATTAAGAAAGGAATTCTCCTACACTACCTTCAAACCTGGTGAAGCTTTCCCCAGATTGAGTATCAACTATTTGTTATCGATACGGTATTTGTAGTCTAATAGTTAGTTACTTTAGCAGTTTTGTATGGAGATCCTACAGCAATCGATATTCAAAGTTAAGTTGAATTTAGAGCTATAATTTTAATAAATTAATGTTTTCATTTTTGTTCATTGAAAGCCTCTGACTTCTTTGTTTTTTCAAGATATATAGATCAGATAGCAAGATCTTGTAATTTAGAATCTTTATTTAAAAGGTCCTTTTTCTTTATCGTCACTATAAGGTACGTGATTGAAATGTATTATTTATATCGTGAACAATTTATTGTCTCTATAGTCTATATTTTTGGCTTTTATATACTCGTATATCTTGATTTGTTTTGTCAAATTTATCCTTTTTATAAAACCTTTTTCTTATTTTCAATAAATGAATTGGAGTGAATGCATCTTAGCATTTTATTTGTGTATTGTTTTCTAATTTTCCAGACAAAGGGTATATAGATATGTGTTTATATAATATTGTACAGGTAATGTGAACTAGGTAAATGGACCAGTCAGTGTATGGCGTGTTGATTAAACAGTTTTCTTCTGTTTTTAAATTATATTCTAGATGATATAACACAACTTGGAGTGATGATGATCTCGATTGTTATGTGTAAGTTTGCATTGTAAGCCAGTTAAACACACTGTTGTAAATTTGTTGAAGTAAAAGTACTAAGACTAAGTCAGTATGAATGATCTTGGTAAGTTTGAAAAGAGTTCGAATATAAATTGTTCACTGCTATCAAAGCGATCTGCGTATGTACAGAGTATTTTCTGGTGCGGAACCATACCAGCGAATGCAATGGTCTTGGCTTGGTTCCTGACGCTCATATCGATTGTGACATTTTCAAGTAATAAGTGAGGTCTTTTATTAAGTTTTTAATTCAATGTATGGTAGGTTACTCTGTGATTCCTTCCTTTCTCTGACGTTTCCTGATTTTGACAAATTTTCACTCTTGGTACTAAGCAGTTGGAAAAACTAAATCAGACAATAACGTTATTTCACGAGTTTTCAAAGTTCAGTCAAATACAATATCTCAAGAAGACAATGATACCGAAAAATGTTCCAAATGTGGCAAAGAGAGATGCATTTTCTTTTCATTACATGACTGATATTTGAATAAACTTAGGAATTCTCAATATCCGTCATTAATGAAACTTATGAGTATTTTCTGACACACACAGAGAATTCCAGTATGGAGAAATGCGACTTTACTGTTACTGCGAGAGGCCTTTCGGAATTTATACGGATACCTTTTAGCTTGTATAATTATTCTGCCTAAATTCAACAACGCCTGATAGAGAGAATCTTTCTCGAATTTATGCTACCCCACGTCCTTTGTTTTGCATACTTAGATGACATCGCTACTATAACTAACACTCTTCAAAAAGATTATTTGCGTTTAAAAAAAAGTAAAAAGAGGTATGTACCTTTTAACTTGGGTATTCAATTGCATTATATTATATCTGCTAGCTCAGATTCAGCGGCCTTGGGCATGAGTAAGGGATGGAGCTTAGATGATGAAATCAAAACGCACCACTAACTAATATACATACTAACAAGTACTATTAAGAAAATTAAAGCAAAACTGCAAATTGCTACTATATCAGGCCCTATAAAAAAATAAAACCGACAATCATCAATATGTCCACCAAATGATAGAAACTGTTTTTGGTATCCTTGAAGAGTTATGCATAAAATAAATTGTTTCTGGGTATTCTGCACAGAATGAAAGGGAAGTCAAAAGGCAAGACGGGTTAAGATCAGGAGAAAATTTTATAATAGTAACAAGTGGCCAAAACTAATGAGCGATGAAAAAAATCATGTACTCCTTCACTAAAAAGTTGTTTCATTTCGAGACATTTTCTACCTTCACTTGATCTTATTTTTGCGTTGTTTATATCTCTCTTTCATTTTGTCTGTTACTTTTGTGTAAATCTTTTTTTTTATCTTTTGGTTCGTACAAACCTTTGTCAGCTACGATCAATTTATTTATTATAAACTATGGATGTTCTATTTTTAATCCAAAAATAAAGTTCATAAAAGATTATACCTGATAACACAGCGAAGAAACAAACAAGTAAACGAATGCAGAAACTATTTACTGCCAATAAAAGATTGATTTTACAATAAAACTGAGTTTTCTACCTCTTTTGTCTTTTTTATAAAAGGAACTTTCAAACTACTTTACATTGCGCAATATTAAATCAGCAAATGGACAACTTCAATACAGATTTGAATGATGCAATTCAAATCTATTTACCATCGTGTTACATCCCGTCAAGTATAATTAAAACGGAATTCAATTTATCCAATTTATTCTACGATTCAATTTAACAATATTGAAGCTGGTAAAAAAGACTATTCCTGTATCTGCTCGTATATAATTGTTACTAAATAGGGTATTAATTGAAAGTGGGATTTTCCAAATGTTGTAGATGTTTACAGCAAGATACTCCAAAAAATTTAAATTTATGGAAATCTCCAAGTTACTTTAATAGAGCTAAAATCTTATTAATGTTTAAGTCTCGGTTGCGACAACCAATTAACCCCTACGAGAGACAAGGTGTTTATTTGAGTTTTGTAATTTAATTGCTCATTTCTAGCAACGCACGTTATTAAATTCTTGATTTTCAATTTTCATTTAAATATCTAAATTACAGCGTACTTGTAAAATTCTTGTGTTGACGTTAAATTTATGTTAAACTTATAAAAGTAACTTTTGTTTACAAGAAGCTTTCGCTGTTTCTTTTATGTTTACTGCCATCTTGCTACTTTTTATCACTTGTTTTACCTTTCTTAAAAAAGAAATTAAAATATTTATGTAGTTTCTACCCCTCGTGTACACGAAGGGACTACACAAGTGTTAAGTTTGAATAATTACATAATAATCGATAAAACGAATCTGCTACATTAAGACTATGATAATGAAGGGATAAATAGTTATTGATTCAAAATCAATTGAAAACAAAAGCTGACTTGGTGAACTGCAGCTGTATACTTTCTTTTGTTAATTGATTATATTTATAATATTTCCTTATCACACTTTTCATTTAGCTTTGTTTTGTTTGCTTTTCTCTACACTTTCATTGAATTAAAATTCGGCTAACTATTGTGATGCCAGGCATGTGAAGTTCAAAAACCTTGCTAACAACGTCGCTATATTCATAATAAAATGTTTCTCTACGGAAATTAATCGATTTAACTGTAATAATTGTTTATTGGTAAAATCTAAACAATAATCAAAGTGTATCTACTGCTTGTACAAAAATAGTGTTCAGATTACTCTATGAACGTTTTCTATTTATTTTTCATTAGCAATCAAGCATTCACTGTTTTCAAAGGGTCACTTTAAAATTGTTTCCTTAGATGAATAATTTCAACCATTGCAAACGTTGGAAATTTTGCTTTAAGCCCACATTAATAGTTGCTGCTCTCATAATTTATTGTTAAATGCCGTATCCCCTATTTAAGGATATGCTAACTCCGAGACCAGGTGGTAAGGCTTACATACAATACATTAAATTAAATCAAACATACTGCGAGATTTTGTAAGAACAGCAACGATTAATTAAACTGGTAGATCTCTGAGTTACATATTCATTTACGTAAATATTAATATAATGAGATGAACCAAGGGAATATTATCTCCGTAATTTAAAGATAGTTACGAAACACACGCTTACTAGAAAAACTTATTATGGGCAAACGTAACTGCCAAATTCTGCTATTTTCCAATTTAAATCGCGCCAACTTTTTTAATTTTAAACGAAACACTGTATCTAAATAGTATTCCAATACTTTATTACTTCTCATTCGCTGTAAATCACACAAACTGCCTACAGATCTACAAATTGTAGTACATTGTAGAATGTTTGTTCCGTTTTTGATCAGGTCCAAAACTTATCAAATCATTGAGAGTTTAAATTTGGTGAATTTTCTACACAAAAACTTATCATCCAATAAACAGCAAAAAAAACTAGTAAAGTATGGAGTTTGTAGCAATTTTTAGAAAATATCTCAATTGGTTCTACTGTACAATCTACACGGGGTGTTTCTACACTAAATAGTAAATTTACTTTTTGAAACATTTTAGTAAATCGTTTCAAGTAAATACAGCAGACGATCAATATTTGCAGCGGTTTCAGCTAGGAAATTCAATGGATATATCGTGTTTTCCCATTGATTTCTCAAAAACGTCTCTGTACAAACCAGAAAATTTACCGACCGAAAATCAGTGCTAATGCTTGGCACTTGATTATCAGCCGTTTTGAATTCTGAAAGTCAGGAGTTGTCGTCAATTTGTAAACGTGTTGAATCCTAATTATCTAAGCGTTGCGTTGTTGTTTCAAACACAGTGATGCCATCAAATTTATAAGCGTCTAGATAAAACAAACGAATGAGAAATAGCTATACTAGAAACTTATCTGACAACAGATTGTTAGACTTTTATAAATAAAGAAAGTTAAAGACTATTTTGATTTCTTATATAACTTTATCTACGAGAAAATCTGATAATGCTACTAATTTAAAAAATGTGTGAAGACATAAAGACAGAAATATTTTGTTGGCGTTGCACTGCTTCATCCTCCATATGTTTATATTCAAAGTTTAAAGTCAATCAGTTGCTTATTATTGGTTTGAAAGCCCACCGCAATATACGTTCAAGCATTTTTGGAAAACATAAAAAACCTTTTTTTAAAGGCTGATGTGCAACTAACATCAAATGCGATGATTAAACGCTAGGTCGCTGAATTTAAAATGGATTGGATAAGCACTAGTTATGAGTCACACAGTGCAAGTTTCATTGAAGTGATTACGCTAAAGATGATTGAGAAAGCCCACAAAAGCGTTTTGCCAAACCATAGAATAATTCTTTAGTTACCATAAGTGGAAGTTAGCACTGTTAAATCTGATCATGGTTTACTTATGAATAGAGCACAGATTCCAACAGTTGATTTTGCAAAAAATTGAGAAACATATTTGATACCAACTTAAACAATCCTACTCATCTTTAAAAATGCGATCTGCTAGCTGAAATAGTTCAAGTTTTACTGTTAAAAGAATGTTTACTTATACTTCTTAGGTTTTTCAAATTTCAGTTACTGTAGCTTCATATGCGGCCCTTGCCTAAATCATAGTCATAAATATTGTATTCAAAAAGTTCAAAATTGATTTTGTCAATTTGTCTGCAAACTAAATCGTCATAAAATTAAAATGCTCGACTGGTTAGTCAAGTCTATAAAAATACCAATTGGAACCATTTATACACCCACAGAAAAACATGCTTCTCTTAGGTCTAACCTGATTACCAGATTTGAAATGCGCTTTGCTCGTATTCACTGTAACTAAATGCCTATGGCTGGATTTTGGCAGAGACCTATGTTTCCATAGTTATATAAATTAGGAAAAGTAAACGCAATTTATTATTAAATTATTAAATGTATTTAGCTTACACAAACATTTGCGTATGACAAAACTATGCTTCAGATTGGTACCGCGTTTGCTCACAGTTGATGAAGAACAACGTCAAAAGAACGTTTCATTCGATTGTTTAACACTCTATAAGCGCGATCCAACACATCTTTGCGTCGATTCATAACCGTTGATAAGACTTGGTTCTACTAGAACACTCCTAAGATCAAACAATATGGTAGATCGCGGAAGGCAAACCAACTCCAAAAAGATAAAAACAGTTCCATTGACTGTTAAAGTTATGGTCAATCTGGTCAGTCAGTCAATCTGGTATAATCGCTCTTAAAAAATGTATCAAGCTATTGTAAGAGTTATTGTACGACTATATCCACTACTATAAGCTCAAAAGGTTTGTTTGATTTAGAAGATGCACTATAAATATTTGCCTATAAATACTTACGACTAGTGGGGGTTATTGAAAGACATGTCAGAGATTCGGCAGATATTTAACGACCCCAATAAAACTGCTAGAAGTAAATAGTATACGTTTTGTCTCTGATAATACTTAGTACTTACCACAGGATTTAAGTATTGATGTTTGCCAGAAATTATATACGCATAGCCCGTAAATGTAGTTAGTTCAACGGAAAATGATGTAACAACCAGGAAGAGCATTGTAAAAATATAGCAAACGATGGTTTTCTTAATCGTAGACCCAAAATACTGACATTTCCAAAATTTGATGCAACAGAAACAGTGAAAAAAATCTACAGGTAAACAGCGTAATATCAAGGACAATAATTGACAAATCACTATCATCAAGTACCATACATACAAACATGATGTCCAATTTTCAACATCAAACTTAATTAAACCAAAGTGAAAATACCATAGGAATAAGAACCTCTAAAGCAACGATTGCTTGCATATCCCTAGACAGTCTATTTTCAGAAAATTATATCGATCATACACAGTATTTTAAAAAATGCGACTAATGTCCTAATCGAGATTACTAGGCGTTCCGATATGTGCGGAACTGTTCTGACTTTTACTTTTTTGTTTTGCGTTCCTAATAAAAAGTCGAGTGTCCTAAAACTGAATGGTTTTAAATGTTGCGTCGCATTCCTGACATTAGGGAATCTGTGAAAATACGTAACGTAGGACGTAACGTTATTTTTCTATGTTTTAGAAAGGCTATTTCAAATCTTGAAAGTACTCGTGTAATAAAAAAAGTATGATAATCTTAGAATTATCTTAACTGCTTGAGCCAAGTGTATTGTATGTCGGTTCTACCAACCAGTTATGGAAAGTCCCTTTCGGGACTTTGGAGACTTTATTCGCTACCGCGCGGTGCTCCCGAAAATTGTGATGTCCAGAGTTCGAGCTTTAGAAATCTTCTCCAAAAGGTGGCCCTGCATAATCTAGATGCTGTAGGATGAATTGAAGTAAATATAGCTAATGCTTTTCAATATCTTAAAAATAACTTAATTCCAATAATAGCATCAAGTACAGAAAACGAATTTTTAAAAAATACAGTATAGGTCAAATTGACAGATGACAAATTGATTAATTTTATGTTGACAAAAAAATATTAAGAACATTCAGTGTTGCCAAAAGAGAAACAGAGAAGAATGATAGATTTCAACACTTTCCCTCATTTTACTGTCTAAATTTTGCACTAACAATAAGTCCGCGCTCATTATATAATTTGAAGTGTCGCGGTCTTGGAAGAGGTTCGTCAATACATCCACCAGTTTCTCCACAAACGAATTTTTTCTCATATCAATATTGCCTTTAATAACAAGCTCTCGAACAAAGAAATATCTCGTTCTAATAAAATTCGTTCTTTCATAAGACTCTGGATGCTGAGATAGCTTCAGTACAGCTTCATTATCAAGTTGCAGTTCCAGAAGTCTCTCAAAAGAAGCAGTTTCTGTCATAAGTCTTTTTGGCCATATGACTTCCTTGCCAGCCTCGCTGGTGGCAACAATCTCAGCTTTGATGGTATAGGTTGCAACCGATAGTTGTTTTTGACTTAACCAAGATATACATTCACCTGTATACAAGCGCACAACACCGTAAGTAGATCTATCAGTAGAGTCATCTCCAGCGTAATCGGCGACACTAATGCATTCTTAGTATACCGCTCTTATAGTTACTGTTTTGCTTTAGGTATATGAGCATAGCAGCCTGGGCCTACAGTCTCAAGCGTGTAATGTATGGACGTTTCCCGTGTCATACCATAAGGAAATTTCTCTGGTATAGTCCAATACTATTTAGTACATGAGGGACAGTATTCACAAGTTCTGCCCACGAGGACTTTGGCAAATCATTTCGTCAGTGCACATAGGTGCGAGCAGCCTCGACAACAGTACGATTTTCTCTTTCAAAAGGATTCTGTTGTAATGTATGAGGAATGGCTAGACGTTAGATAACCCCCCTTTGCATGATTGTTATCAAATTCTCCACCATTATCACTTAAAAGTTCATTCACGTGATAACCAGCAACGTCAACTTCAGCAAACATAAGTTTAACTTTTCTAAAACACTCAAATTTTTTTAAATAAAATATACAAATTTATATCAGCAAAATTAATTTCTAAAGATTTTTCTTTGTACCAGAATTTTGGCGATGAGACTTGCCATAAAAACAGCCTCTGCACAGTTCATTGTCCAAAGCAATTTCTATTTCAAGTTCAGATTTTATTTTAGATTTTACATAGCGTTTATTTTACTGTAAAATATTTTAACTTGACGCAGCAGTTAAAGAATCTTTGAAAACCACATTTTTTAATTCTAATTTGTATAACCTTCTAAAGCGATTGCTACTTTCACTTAAAACAATTTGCCTATTTAGTTTTAGTTGGCACACAACAACACTAGAGATAAATTTACTGTTAGAATTTTTAGCTTGAGCAGCCAGAGGAAATAATAAATTCTTATACGAGACATCAGTCAAAGTTAGGTTTTGCCATTTGCCATCCACAGATGTTTGATCCTCAACAGTTTCTTTGTCTACAGCTTTGACACTGTCACCATTAGTAGTAGTCACAGTTCGAGTATCATTATCAAACGGTATATAGTCTAAAAATATGTCATTTCTCTTTACAATGTGGCTAAATCCACATCCCAATGATCCCTGTCTTGCTCAGTATTCAGAACAAAGTTGATGGATGCAAAAAGTACAACATTACTCGAAACTTCCCATCAGTTTTCCATTTAGCGCAAGTAGTTATTTTATAAGGGCTTTTGCAGTAATTACAGACAAATTGTTTTTGATTCATTGTCTTAAAAGCTTTACCAGCAGACTTTGGAAAAACAATAATTTCGTGGTTATTGTTTTCTTTACTATTCAAAACTCTCTTATGCGTGGAAAGCTCTGTAGTAAGATTATCCAGGGTTCTGTCTGTTTTAGACACAAGCATCCAACTAGATCTGGATGAAAAGTAAACTTCACGCAATGTTTCTGTGATTTTACATATGAGCAACAATTCAGGTAAATCCGAACTCATGCCTTTAGTGAGTTCTAAATTTAAATTATTTCAAACATTTTTCAATTTAGAGGTATGACTTGCAATGTCATTTCCAGTTTCCTTTTTATAACTGGAAAAATGTAGACACAAGTCAAAGGCTTGATCCTCAACAGACCCATCAAACATTTTTGAAAATTCCTGATAAAGCCTAGATTTTCTCTGCTCAATGATTTTGGTTTTAAATAGCATTTTGCTTCTATTTGTAAAGAAGACCAAAATATCTACATTCGGTGATTGTGAAACCCAAAACAGTTTCCCAAATTTGGAAATGCTGTATCTTAAAAGTTACAAAAGATTTTTATCTTGTGGTGAGTTAAGTTAAAGAGCTTCAATACTGCGGAATCACCTGGCCAACAGAATTAATAATTTGACGGATCAGATAATTTCATGGCATGACTTAAAAATATATAATAATATCTTGAACAAGGTATTGTCATGAATAACAGTTTTTCTTCTAATATAATTAGATCATCCGTTGGTCTTGAGATCAAAGCAAGTGATCTCGACGTGAATACCACCAAAATTCAGTTTGTTGGGTTGTAACGGTCCCTTTTTGCTACCGTTATAGGCGGTTGCTCAATCTGTACTTTCAGTAAGTGTTTATATTTTTTTTAATAGTTTTTTTTCGTCTGAAGTGCTGACTGAGCTTGATAAGTTCCCAATAAAACGTCAATTGCATACCTTAGACTTTGTAAATTTTGAAATCAATTAGAGTTAACGAACTTTTTCAGTTTAATTATTGTTGCTAGCAAGACACAGGGTATTTTCCTTTCCGTCCTTTCGTCATATATTAAAATCTGCCAGCTGAGATTTGTTTCCTAGTGAAGAGGTGTACGGGAAGTTTAAATCCAAACAAATGCTAGGTGAGAATTTTGAGCAGATAGTTGCCGCGGTACGTTAGTGGTTGTAAGACTCCTAAATGCCTAATTGTTTTGTAGGTGCAACAAGCCTCATCTCTGTGGGGGTAAGAGGAGACTGTCCCGGTTTTGTTTCTAAAGTCTCATATGTGATGTTTGATCCTATTTTGTTTGTTCCAGAGTCTGAAATTTTGTGTGGGCCACAACTTAAATTTTGCTGCTAAACTAAGAAAGGAGCTGCAGCCTCCATTAACTCGAGGTCGAGCTCCGACGCTGTTGTTAAATTGCTGGATCTTCGTCGAGGATGACCGTTGAATTAGCTGTTCCGAGCTGTACTGGTTGACCACCCCAACATGCTCAACTTTATAAAAAAATTGTTAAAAACTTGTGATTATACTCGGAAAGATTTATCCAAATTTTTTTAATTGCCGTTTACCAGTGTGTTTTACTCTAAAGTCGCTTAATTGGTAAGTGTTCTCGGCGCCTTCTAAGGCTTTGTGCCATGAGGATCCACTACATCCAGCTATCGCATAAGCATATATTTTTGGCTGTAAGTGACGAAGTTATTTTAATTATAATAATTATAGTTAACAAGTTCTTTCTTAAGTGTACGTCTACAGAAACAGCTTGAGTGAGAATCTAAAGTCACTAAATACGTTAGTTTTCTGTTATATTTTTATGATAATCTCAAACCAATACACAGACATAAAATTCAAATTTAAAGAGTAACACATCCCCAGGAATCACTTTAATTATCCTTCGTAATGAGCTTTACGTTTTCAAAATAAGAGAATTGAAGGAACGAACTACGATTTAACATGATGTTTACAGGAAGTCTAGACCAGGTATTAACTTGGATGCGGGCTAAGTTGAAACTTTTCAAGCCGATCACTGCTACTTGGTTTGCAAACATCGGGGGCCAAACACAACTTGTCATACAAACCAAGTTGGCAATCTGCAATTCTGCAGCACTGCTTTTAGAGGAGTTTTATTAGTTTTTAGAAGGAGTTTAGAGTGGGATATTAGGAGGTATTTCATTATAACATAGGAAATTTGACAAGTAGTCCAGTTTTCCGGAACATTTAAGATTTTAGATATCGTATGGGACACACCACCGGTATTGCATAATCATATATATGATAGTAATGTTTAAAGCTATATTGAAAGACATAAAAACGATACCTCACGACTAAGTATTACAGCAGAACAATAATTCTGAAAGAATCAATACCGTCTGTAGTTGCTGGGTCATACTATGTACGTCCAAGATTTTTATTTATGGTTTTGCGATTTGCTATATTAGTATAATTGCTTTTTATAAGTTTAGTTGTCTCATAAAACTACATTTGAGTTAAAAAAACGTACACTAAACAAATAAGGATGCTAATGAGTACCTAAAGTACACATAAAAATTTTATTTTTATATGTTACCAAGCACGAACCGCTCCCAAGTTATTAACAAGAATTAATCTTTGTAAGTTAGTCTAGACCTTTTTTATTGTGGTTGTAAAACACATAACCAAAATGACGAAAGGTTTCTTATAAAAATCAAAATTAACAATAAATTAAAACTGGCCATTTCACCAACAGTTATGAAGTAGGCCTTTCTAAGATTAATAAACAGCTGTGCACATATTTACTACCTTTAAAAGGAAAACCATTCAAACTTCCAATATAAGTATTTCTCTTATACGCCACTATTTTCTCTACCAATAAATTTATGGAATGTCTCCAAAATGTAGGTTTTCTCCCTTTCTTCCCGTTTCTATAAACAACTTACTATAATCTGATCTCCAAGATCTTCAGAAACGCTATCGAGAGGCATTAAAGCAACATAAATGTGGTACTTCTTTCTCATAATAAATCCAAACATATTAAACTTGCTGAACAAGCAAAAAGTTGTTGTTGACGCTTTGTTAACAACACACCATTATTACTTTATTGCTTTGTTCTGTTAAATTATCTAATTAATAAATTGGAAGAACAACTTGCTACTGTCTACATAGGTATAATAAATTCGCATTAAGTTCAGTTTATGTTTTATTTCATTTTTCACATCGTGTTTTCTTTGTCTACATTGTATCATTACTTTCGTATTACGGAACAGCAAGATGATTTATTTACTATTTAGCTACACGAAACTAAATGTTAAAAACAATTAAACCCTAGTAAACCCTTATTTTATAATAATGCAAATTTGCAATGATGAAAATTGTTCAAAGCTATAAAATGCAATATGTGCATGGAGCATATTTCCTTTTATTAAGTTCATTGCAATAAAAACAGAAAACAATAGAAGCACGTCAGAAAATTCACAATCTGCACGCAACAAAATCGTTAAGGTGCATCTAGGGAAGAAAAAAGAAAATTAATATTTAATCACGCACACATTTCAAGAGTTTCCGACACCGTTTACATATTGAAACATTCCTTTTCTTAGTTTTTGATTTAAAATTGAAATCAGCAGATGTACTGGTTACTAACTGAAATTTATACAATCGCATTTAAATTGGTTCAATTTAAACGCCACCGGAAAATCGCTAATCATTCTCTCTCCCAGTAGCCAAAGAAAATCGTTTACAATTTAACAAGCCGTTAAATTTCCCATCTAGATTTGAGTTATGCCGAAAAGTAGGCGTATGAGATAAAAGAGCTCAGCACCCGATTAAAGCTTTAATCAACGAGGTTTTCAAATAAGTACCAGAATTTATCACAAATTTGTGGTTTAAATTCATCAAAGTTTTTGAATTCATAAGTTAGCTGCTAAACAAAATTTTGTAAAGCCAGAAGTTGAAATAATTACACATGGAAATTATATAATTATATAATCTGGAACTACCGCATCAAATGTTTCTGCTGTAACTGACAACTTTATTGTGATTAAACTAAAATATATTTTAGCCATTGGGATACAATTTTGTCAATATTTTAGAAACAACATGGATAGGGTTTACATTGAAAACTAAAATCTATTAATGAAAGAATTGTAAGTATCAAAATCTTATGGAAGGGTGAAGTAAGTCAAAGAATACACAGAAAACTCTTACAGGGTCGATAACTTTGGTATTTCTAAATTAGCAACATGTATACCTTCTATATTAAAAAGCTTACAAGACTTAGAAATAGAGATGAGATTAAAATAAGAAGTCAACAAGAATTCGATTTCCTATTTATTTGCGACTTACATTCGTTTTAAAACGTTTGAAAGATCTGCAACAAATTGCTAGGTTTAAATAGATTCTACTGAATGACATTGAATAGGGCATAAAAAAACTGAGAAGGTTAGGGCACTTTTTCAGAATGCCACTTAAAATATTATTCTACTGACAAATCTCTATGAAGATCAAAAATTTTATTTTTGGAAATTTCACAATGTTGACGTTGAGAAGACTTTTGGCTTGTAACAATCATGGTTTTTCCCGTTACATAAAGTTACCTTTGTAATTCACTTTTCGTCTTGTGAGACATTGATTTCATAGCATCTCTATATCAGTCTATTATCTTTTAGCTCCTGCATAGGCTTTAATGGAAGAGAAATCGTTCATTACCCCTTCTAAATTTTATTAATTCATTAAATAAATCTTTTGAAGATAGTTTGTTAATTCCTTGTATTAGGACAAGACACCCAGTATAAATTTTCAGTTCATTTTTATTGTTTCTTTGAAAAGAAATAATAAGATATGCTGTTGTTTAGTTGCATTTTTTTCTTAGATAGAAACTCCTTTTTCTTGAAATTGTTTTTACATTTTCCTATTTTATTTAATTGTCATCGTTTCATTATCCTAATTAATTTGTGATTTTTAAATTTAATAATAAAGCCCAGAAGTCTAATTTCGATTAGTTTACATAAAATCATCTTCACTTTTATTATTTTCCAACCAATCAATAGTAATGATTAAAATAAAAAATTTTTTTATTTTGTATTTTACTCTTACCTGACAATGCTTTTAATTTCTTTTATCGTTAATTAATTAATTATTATTTATCAATATATTATATTATATGGTTATGGCTTTCTGTTCATAAAATCCCTTATTCTTTGTTTTTTTATTCTGTTAGAAGTTTCTTGATAATTAAAATGCCATTTTAATTATTTATTTTCATTTATCCCACCAGTATTCTTTAAACTTCCGTTTTTCTACATTTAAGTTTAAGTTAGGGTCACTACTAATTAAAGTTGCCGTTTCCGGTTTGATATCTTACAGTAAAGAATAAAACTTAAATTTTATTTAAAAATAAGAATGTAAACTTTTCTGGTGTTCTTGTGGTTTGTATGACATCACTTAATCAATAATTTTGAATTTTAAAAATTATAAGCTGAGCTCTTTATAATTTCCTATAGAGAATTAAGCAATTTGCTAGGATCTCTAATGCTCTGAGACTGTTTAATTTAATTCCATACGAAAAGAGGAGATAAGTCAATGTTGATTCTGTGTTTAATAGTCGGTTTGTATTCATTTACAAACCATGGGCATACCAATGAGGACTACTCGCTAATATTTACTTGTGCAATGTAACTGTATTTGGTTTGTACAAGCCTTGCAAACTAAATCTTTACATTATTCAACCTAATAATAAGATATGATACACAAGATGGATATATTCCTACAGCGACAGATCTGCGATTTCTCTAGGATATTTTTTTTGCAGTCCGTAGGTCATTGATTTTTTGTCTTTCTAAAAATGTTTCTTTTTTGTTTATTATTATCTAGGTTGAAAGTATTAATTTTTGCCTTTGTTGTTTTGTTTTGTTGTTTCATTTTGATTAATTATTTGATTTTGCTAATTAATCCGGGAATAGTTCATACTATTTGTTTGGGATGTATGATTTATTTGCAGTATTTAGTTATTACTTTGCCGAATTTTAAAATAATTATTATTACATTGTTTGAATTGTAACTCGTGATTATCTTTTGCTCTGTTTTCAATATGTTTTGTCTTATAATTGTGTTCTTTTTATTGTGGTATTAGCTTCCTGACCTGCGCTCAAGACCGCCGCTGAGTTAAACTGGGTAAGACCAAAGGAGGTTTTTATTCAGCAAGTATTTTGTAATGCGATTTTATTTTGTAACTTACTTAATTTTCTTGCAATCAAAATTGTTTTAAATCAAAAAAGCTTCAAGTTTTCAAAAATTAACATTTTTGAAGGTTCAGATTCCTTCAGTATAAGATTCTGTCCGCGACTTTATTTCAGCGTACGGTGATTCCCATTAAGATACAAAGTAAGATTCAGATTAAGAGAATCGTAAGTATGCAGAGGAATAAAATATCATTTCCGGAGGTGGTTGCATACTGAAAACTGCCTCACTTATATTCTTCGATAATCAGTCTACCATTTATCCAGATGGATACACACAGTTATAAGTTGTAGCTGTACGTTCTAGTTTATAATATCACTTTAGACTTTTCAAGTAAAGTTTATGGATAGATAGATTTATTCCAATAATAAAGCCAAGAGAAAGTTTGTAAAATAGGTGATAATCGAGGAGTTTCACTCATGAGTTTTGACGGTAATGTAGCTGACACGTAGAAAGTTCGGCGTGTTCGTCTCGAAAATTTTTAAGTAGTAAGCAAGATTATTAAAAAAGATGAGGCTACACAATGTGCTCGAATATTACATTTAATAGAGGACGAAGGGTTTTCACATATACAAAACATTTACATTTGAAGATGAAAATAACGCTAATTTAAAAAAATTAGAAAAATTGCTGGAGAAATTTGAAACACATTTTTTATCAAAAGAAACTAAAATTGTACGCGAGATACAAACTTTTTTCGTACTAGCAAAAACCAGGACAAATGCTGAAACAATTTGTGATTGAGATTAAATATAAGGCCATGAAATGCAAATTAGGAGATTTACAAGATGAGTAACAAAAACAGTTGTAATTTATGGTGTAAATAGTTCAGAAATTAGAGAAACTTAAATTAAAACAAGCTAACAAAAAAGTATGAAAATGAAATCATCAAAAATAATAATAGAAGCACCCAAAAATATAATTGAGATAATTAAAGTAATTAAGAGAAATACCCAGAATACAGAGACACAGGAAAAGTTTAAAAATAAGAGGGTGGTCAAGAACTGTAAGAAGTGTGGACGTTAACAGCTAGTCAACACAAGTCCCGGATATAAAACAAAAGGCCTATTTTGTCATTTACTAAACCATTTGGCAAATTGTTGCTTTAAGAAAAAGAAAGTTCATGAGGTTCATGTTGTAGCAAAAGATAAACAGAGCGAGGCAAAAATGAACTATTTGTAGATAGAATAATGATTGATGGTATAATTCCATTTGAATAGAAAATAAACTTAAAAACTAAATAAAAACAAATAAATAATATTTGGCCAGAAATAGAATTTTAATTAAACAAAAATTTTACAATGTTATTTGAGCGTTCTCTAAGTTTAGAGTCTTTTCCATTTCGTCCGATACCTCATTTAAGACATTGTGGCATTTTTGAGCAAGCTATTAAGGCAGAGATATCATTTGATTGTTGGCTACTTGCCAAAGTTTGTAGAAGTCAGTAAATTAAGACAAAAATGGAAATTAAAGCAAAACGTTAAAGTTTTTGCAAAAAAACCCGCTGGGGAGCAGGTAAGTTTAGAGGTTAGGAGTTCGCTAGTTGGCGGTAGGCAAATGTAAATATGAATGTAAAGACTTATCACATTCATACAAGTTAAATTTGGTTAATAAATTTTACTCATGTGGAAAGTCTGAACAAGACAGTTATTTGCTTGAAAATATCCATATCACCAGCATAATCAGACGTCGTCATGGTACCTATACGGATCTTTCCGATGGTCTCCGGCAATGTACTGTGCATTATACGATGGAAAATAAAAATGGTAAACATATTAAAATTTGTAGAAAGCTTCAGGGCTGTATTTGCGTTAACTAATAAGCAAGTACAAGTAGTAGTAGAAAAGAAGAAGGTGAAATCTTTTGTACACTGATGGGAAATCAACAAAAGAAAAGAATTATAATCAGGAGATCCGTGACCAGATTATATTTAGCTCACATTAATAACTTTCCTGTTGAAGAGAATCATTACAGTAGGAAAAAATCGATTAAGCAGTACCGACTTAAGTATAAATCGAATGTGCAGGTGCTTCAAAGAAATGTATCCAAGCACAATCATAAAATGTCGGTACTATTTAGAAATATTTCATAGACATTTCAAACATTTAAGATTTGGTAGACCATGCAGAGACACATGTTCTACATGTGACCTACTTACTAATACGATAAAATCACAGCGAGATGTCAATGATTCTCGGAAGAAATTAAAGCTACAGCCACGAAAGGCAGGAAATGCCATGAAAAGTATGAAAGTAGATAAAAAGAATTCCCAAGAAATTAACAGCCATACCCGCGTGGTTTCTCTTTACTTAGAGCAAGTTATATTTGTTTTACAGCAGGTAGCTTTCTTGTTATAATCTTTGTGTACGGATGAAGCGTTTATGTGTTTTTGGGATAAGACTATATGTGGAAGAGATAGTAACGAAATATCGATATGTTTATTAGAAGTCAAAGTCAAGTTGATGTGAGATAAAGTACCGATACCAAACAAAATCTGAGCTCAATAACGATTTTCTTATGTACATACCATAACATAGTCTACATACATGGCGTTAGAAAATTAATCGCCCCTTGTAAATGATGGATTAAATTAGGTAACTAGAATCAACAACTTAGAATTTGGAAAAATTTCTGTATTGTTTGTTTATTCTTTTCTTTTTAAAATTCTACAAGAACAATTCAAAATTATATTTTTAGCTGGTCATTTGAGTTGCCAATTACACATTTGGTTTTCTTAATAAAATTTTGCTTTGGTAATGCTAACTCATTTAGTTTTACACATGTAGGTGTTGTTAGTAATTCGACAAGATAATTTCATTATAAGGTTAAATAGTTTATTGGATTTTATTTGAATTGTTTTCTTATCTTGTCCACATTATCTTAAAGGCGGCAAGTCTGATAGGATTTTTTAGATTCACTCGTTAATTAAATTTCTGTAGCGTTTACTGGGTTGGGATACATTAGTTTACCTCAATTGCTTTTCCAAGATCTAAATAGAGCATAGACTTGCTATCTTGAAAATATCCAAATCCACCTAAAACTGTTTTACGTTTACAATTAGGCTTAAGAGGTAAGAGTCCTAATGATAAGAAAACTACTTAGAAACAATTAGTGGTAACAAACTGTTAAATTTGTTTGTTGCGCGCTTTAAACCTCACGGTAGAAATGCATAGGGTTAAGAAGAAGAAATTTTTGTCATAAAGCGAATTTGATTTTCAAATTTTCCGAATAGTACTCTGTTCGTTTGGGATATGTACTTGATTTTATACACAACGCCAATTGTATAAAAGAAAAAAAAAAGAAAATATTCTGCCTAATAAGCATGTATCTAACATGAACTAGAAGAACGATTCCCACAGTGACAGTAGATTACTCACGCAGGATAGGTGACTCAATACTTAATATGAGATCAGATTACACCTTACCTACACAAAAGCTTTCAGATAACCATCAACAAAAAGATCTAGAACAAAACTGATCGATGTTTGTCATAAGGTGGACTGATCTGATTCACAGACAGATCAAAGGCCTTCGAAGCAAAGCATGAGTTAATAACATATCTATATGGCAACCTGACATTAAAAATTTTTTTCTTTGGCTCAGAGCCTATTTTAGCCTAAGCGTAAAAGTCGAAACTGGATACAGACAATAACATTTTTAGAGAGACCATCAACGAAAAAAGCTGAAAAGCTTACCTAACAGAAATCATAATTACGCAACATTATTCAGTAGCGATCTGAACTGCAGACTATGTGACAAAAACACTAAATATATATTTTATGTCATGCCAAGAATTTAAGTTATTCCGGTTTAATCTACTAATGCCATTGAAAGACTTTAGATTCCACACAACAAAAAATGCTGGATTGGGACTAAAGTAAACTGAAGTAAAAAGTAGTCTAAGCCTTTCTGGTTACAGTGATTTGGTTGTAGTGCGCAGTCCCAGTGGTTAACAATAATAGTAATTTTCAATCAAGTACAACCAAGGGGCCAAAATAGAAATATTTTGTGGAATCTGGCTACTATATATGGATCACAATGATATTTGTCATGATGCTAGAAAAGATTAACACAAGCGCCTTTTAAATTAAAATTAGAAGCAAAAGTAAAATCTAGAAGAATAGAGAAGAGTTCGCGATTAATAACTAATAATTAATTTTACGCTGAAGTCTACTACCTTTTCTGATCGTTGCAAATTTAAATTGAAACTAATTATCAATAGCCAAGAGTATTCAGAGATCCTATAAAACTTTGTAGTGCACTCTTACTATCAAATTCATTAAATTAAACCTCTGCTTTGATAATTTCTAGCATGCTATATTCTATTTCGTTTCTTCGATCTAGAAGTGAATTTGTCCATAAATACAGTGTGTCCAGTTTAAAACGACCTACGTGGGGATATTGGAAACGGTAATTTATACAAGGTTGGTTAAATAGGGAAAAAGTTTCGTATTTATATGCCAATAAGTAATCCATGGTTACATTGACAATTATCTGCTCCGTTTCAAAAATACAGAGTGAAAACCAAAAAAGTTCATTTTCTAAAATCCTGATTTATTTATTTGTTATTACAGGTAAATGAACAATATTCTCAGAAACGAAATAGCGGCTAATGAGGATTTCAAACGCGACTTCAAAAAATGCTAAGTCTTCTAGATTTCACATACTCGTATCCAACTTTTGTTTTTCTTATGGGCGCCATATTGGATTTTTATATTTTTGAAATCGTCATAAAAAGAGCTTTTCAACCATGTACAGTATGACTATGTTTAAAGAAGAAAAATTACAAGAAAATATAAAACTAAGATTTAACCATAGTAGGCCTTGAGGTTTCTAAATAATAATTTGCAAACAAATGAGTGAAGATTCTAATTAATTTAATTCTAATTAATATTCTACACCGATTCAAAACTGCTTCACAAGACTGTCTTAGCAGTGTAGCAGTGTAGGTGATTTTAAACTTGACACACTATATAGAAATAAAAAAGAAAAAAAGACAAATATGGCTAATAAGTCATAAAGATTCAAAAATGTTATGTAAGATAAATTTTTAAGGCAAAATGATTTTCGGATACCTTTAAAGTAGCTGAAAATTCTTTATTTTGATAGTGGATTCACAGATTTGAATAAATCGTAAGCAATCGGGTTTATAAAAAGCTGCTGCAAGGGGAATTCACATAAAATATCACATTTTTCTGAGATTGGCCATTTTTGTCTTGGTTAAACTATTTTCTTTTGCATGTAGACTTGAATAAGTGTAGACTATAATGAAATCCAATGCAGAAGCATTTAGAAACTACAAATATTAAATTTCTATAAATCTACAACAAATTTAGCTGACTTTCAATTTGTAATTTTATCTTTCAACACGCTACGCTAGTATAAAGCAAAATTGTAAAAGGGAAATTTCTCTCTATTAACAAAACCAACATTTGGATATAATTATGAGGAAGGTAAATATTCGCATTTCTATGCTATCACCTTTTATGTTTATTGCTAGCAATTTATGGTTTACTGCCCTTTTTGATTACTAATTAACTAGCACAAAACTACATATTTTGAATACGCTAGCAATTATTGTTAAATTAACTTTGCGTGCAATTATTGAAAAATATTTTTTTATCTTCCAAATATACAAATTCTTATATCGTAGTCATCATCTAAATTTATATCTTAAGCTGTTATCGTTCCCAACAAATAAAACCGGTAGTAACGAGTCTATAAAAAAGACAATCTAAAAGAGTAGCCAAATTCTCTTTCACCCTTACCTTTAATAAAATCGACGGCCATCTCCAGTCCGTAAGTGTCCTTATCACAATCGTCTAGGATATGCGCTCCGATGGTAATATTTGGTAGAAGAGCCGTCTGGGGCTCGTTTAGGCGGTCCAGGGTATAGAGCATTGCCTCGAGTGCTTGTATCCCACCTTGAGGCATGATCGGGCCACATGTGACCGAATCCTCCCTCTCGTGCACCATCATCAAGCCACCTAACACCAAATTTCCTTCCACTACAGCCTCCTTTTTCACTGGCCAATGAATGTCTTGACCGTTAAGTTCGGGATGATGTCGAATATGATGATGAGTTAAAGTTGGACTTTGCGAGTCGTGAATTTCCGTTTCTCTGTATTCTTCTAACGTGTTGAGCTTCCCTAACCCTTCGTGGAAGGCTAGGAATTTGTTGTAATTTCTCGAATACATCGGTTTTTCTAATAGGTCTATATACATGCGATGGTGATGGTGGTGGTTTGTGTTTTTTGGAGAATATCTTGATCGATTTGAGCGATGGAAATAATGTCTTTTGCATTGTATATTATCTAAGATTAATATTGTTATTATTATAAAACACAATCTCATTTTTACGGGTTCATTTGTTTTTGATTTTTTAAACAAATGTTCCAGTTTGTTTTAAACGTCACTATTCCTATTTAAGTTATTCACCTGTATTTCATGTTAGATGTTCAGATTAAGATTTCATAATTTATTTTTAGTTACACTTGACAGTCTTTGCGTGAACGGTTGCTAGCATTATGACCTGTCAAAAAGAAAAATTCCATTGTTTATAAACATCATTAGTGCATTTCCTTAAAAATAAGTGGAGAAAAATTCTTGCAAGGTATTTGAAATCAAAGCACCAAAAAAGGTACATAATTTGTGCTTAGAGATTTAATATCAGAACAAAAATTCTGTTATATACTTGTAGCTATGCTTTTATAGCTTGCTGTAACGTATAAAAATCTTAGCTTTCGAAAACTTTTTCAATTATACCAGAGTTATCCCTTTCTAGGTTTTTTGATCCGCCAATAACTTTCTTATAACCCTCTTTACGTGAGAATTTTGACAATATTGCCTTTTTGCCCTAAATTTTATATAAAATGAAATTACATGTAAGTAGTATGTTTTTATAACCCTAGCTTTGTGAGAATCACTCATTGAAAGCATAAAAGATAAGAAATGATTTATTAACAGTTCCTTGAGATTCGTAGTCGTAGTTTTCAAGAAAAGGGGATGAAATAAAATAGAATCCAGCAACTCCTCAACGTAATCGATACATAATAAAGAAACATCTAGGAAAATAATGTAACTTTAAATGTTCAAGTTAACATCTAATAAGATGCTTTAGCTCAAATAATACAAACGACACTAATTTTAAGTACTTTTGTATTCTGCAAACAGGTCGCAATAAAATTAGATCGAAAACTAGCTGTAAACTAAGCTAGACGCATATAAGAATTCATTATATGATAATAATGCACCAAACTAGTCAATTGGTGTACTTTTGTAGGGGAGAACTGTACATTAAGATTGTTTGCAATAATATATTTTGTTAAATTTGAATGATAATAAAAACTTTAAATTCCATGTAAGTTTATCTTAAGTTTTGTTCAAAGATCTTATACATTTTGGTTCCCAATTTTGAGTGACTTTGTCAAATTGTGTTAACAATCAAGAAACCAATGAACTCTTGTGTTTATATTTATAATAAATAATCTCCTCGAAGCTAGTTGGATTCCATCGTTACTTTGTTTAAAATTCTTAGGGAGAAAGTCGTGTACGTGTACGGAAAGTACTTTCGAAACGTCATAAGCATGTGTGATGAACACACAACTTTTTGTTTTTTCGTCAATGCATGTAATTTAAGTAGTTTGGTATCTTTTATTTGAAAGAATTTGTTTATGTTTACGTACCTACGTGGGGTATTTCAAATTAGTGCCTGGTCAAAATTAATTTTCTAATGTGCTTTTACGCCTTCTTTTCGCGTACAGGCATTCACATAACTTGGTATAAGGTTAAGTTAAGCTAAAGTTTTAAAATAGTGCTTTCAGGGTAAATAGATTCCCATAATTTATGACTTCTTGACTGGGAATTTAAAACATTGATTTAGTAATTTAAGAATAGAGTAAGGTGAGTATGAACACGTCTGTAACTGAGGCAATCCTAGGATGAGTATAGAACATCTAAAGCACCGATTTTTGATAGTTTTTGGTGTCAAAAACGGCCATTTTAAGCATCAGTGTCCAAAAGAGGCATTTTTGAGCACTATTGCTTGAACAAAACCCCCTTTGACACTAAAAACTCATTCGCCAGGCGACTCGGTATACAACTTTCGTATTCGTCCAAAAGAGTTATTCTTTTGCACGTAACAACCGATGATAAGACAGAAAACACAGGATCTGTCTGTCGCCCACAAAATTCTCCGCAAGGAAACCTTAAGAAGGAGCATGCTTCTATGTAAGCCTGCTCAATTCATTAACTGCAGATCATCCACTTGCTGTGCTGCTAATGCGTCTGAGCAAAAACCTTCAGAATGTTGTTAAGGCATAAAAAGGGATCTAAATATGCAAACGGGAAATTTATTGGAGTTGATTTTGTACAGTACTCTAAAACTAGGAATGATTGAAGTTTGAGATTTGATACAGCGAGTATTTCAGAGCAGACGAGAATATTTTCAAGGTATGGTGGCGGGATTATAAAATAAATCTCTTTATTGATTTTTTGATTTTCTACAGAAAGAGCCTGAAAGTTCTTATAGTTTTGTGCGATCATGCACAGATGATAGCACAGCGTCTTACTATTGCAAGTTTTGTATGACTAAGTTTGTTTAAATAGTTTTTCCTCTAGAAAAGCTTAGGGCTAAATTCATTCCAAGCGTGAGGATGTTCCATAAGAATTTTCTCAGTTTTGTTTGCTTTGAAGTACTGCGAGTACAACTTAAGAAACATTGTCTTACATCAAATAGTTTCCTTCGAAAAAAATTAAAAAGTAGAGGCCAAACGCTACATAATGCTAAATAAAAATGTTAAACCTGGATAATACGAGGCAGATAAGGTTTCTCAATATTGTAGAAATAAACTTATTTAAATTGCACGAATTCTAATGTTTTTGCTGACTGTACGTCACAATCTGACGGTCTTGAGTACGAACGTGGCTCAGTCTAATGCCGAAACTGCTGGCAAAAGATACTGGTTCGATCCCTGACCAAAGCCCACACCTAGTTTTTAGATTGTTTCTTTTAAATAAAAGAAATAAAAATATTAAAATTAGCATGTAATGAACTTTCAATATTCAAGCTAAACATTATTTGCTGTTCGGTTTCCGCTGACTGCATCAAATGAAGTGGCACTAATATCTACAGTAAGTAATTTCAGATTCCATGTATCTCTTTATATTCTTTCCGATTTCAATTTTTTGCTAATCATAAAAACATTTGATGATTATGTATTTTGATAGTTATATTTAAACCTTTATATGAAAATGCCGCAAGTAAAAGTTAATTAAAAAACAACTTAGCAAAACAACAATATTTTTAAAGTTGTAATGGTCATATGGCATAATTATTAAGCGGTTGGAGAAAATGGGCATTAATCTTTCTAAAGCGTATCTATCTAAAATAAAAAAACTAACCAGAAAGAAAATCCTGAAGTTTGCAACGTCAAGAAAACCGGGTCCTCTTTCAAAACTGATAAATCAATCTGTGAAGCTGTTAAAAAACACTTGTGACCAACAACAAATCCACCAACTCAGGAACAAATATCAAAAGATACAATATTAAAAAATAATTCAAAATGATCAAGGAACTCAAATGTCACTAACTTAGCAGTAATACTGTGAAGAAGAAGTATTTAAAACAATTAAAGACGAACAAATTTAATATTATTTTTAGGTGAGGCAAAACCGTTATAAAATGGATTTTAGTGACACCGATATTTTCCAAATATCGATAGTGCCTTTGCAATTACTTGTTGCAAAAGGTAAGCATAGAGTTCTATAGCACAACCCACGCCCTTCATTCACGAGATTTCATAAACCCGTGAAACTAGATTGTTTCCAAAAGAAACCAAAGAGCTGTCGCAAAGAAAAATAAACTGCATGGAATAGCAGACTAAACACTAAAATCAACTACCCTTCATATTAATACAGACTCTATTGAAACCAAATGCATATTAATTCTCATTATAGCAGACGTTTAAAGTCTGCACAATTCACTGAGACTTCTTTCCAAAAATGCTATACAGGGTGATTCATAATGAGTGTTGTGTGTTGTGGAAGTTATTTTGAACCTTGGCCCTAATTCGCTTAGTTACAGAACTAAAAAAGATTAAAGTTTTTTAATGAGTTACCATTAAAAAAATCAATACATTAATAATTATTAGTCAGTTGCTTGTCAAGTACAGAGTTAGTATTTGACAACTAATTGTTTGGTGTAAAACTGTAATGTTAATAATTAGTAATTAGTTTGTTGTTTACTTAAATACAGGTTTCTTTTAAAAACTGTTTGTTGTACTTCAGTTGTTCAACTTTTTGAAATTGTGTCGACCAGACGCCGTTTCAAATCAAGCATGTTTTAACGTGGACAAAACTATACCTACCAGTGAAAATGCATGATCATAAAGAAATTAAAAAAATATCGATTATCTCGAAAAGTATTCGGTGTCGAAATACCGATTATACGTCTGGAATTAGGAGAATATTCTAAGTTGATTTCATATATAACATGTACTGTAAAGTTATGAAAGCATGGCAACAGACAGACAGACGAATTTAGATAGGTAATTCTTTAAATTTCGTCAAAAATGTCCACCGTGTGTTGATGCACGTTGTGTTTGTATATGGACCCTGTGTAATCCCGTCTTTTAGAGGACATTTGCAGACTCGGAAAGTGCCGTCTCAGCCTGGTACAAGTTTCAACGGGCAAGGAGCGTTCCAATATACAGACAAGACAGAAAAATTCACGTTTGCCATCGACGGCAGAAAAGTAATGTTTCTAAAAGAATCATATCGTTGTGTTTACATATTATCGAAGCTCATTGAAAGTAGTTTCTTCAGCTACTTGCGATTGTCTAATCAAAGATATTTAAGGGATTTCTACAAGCAGTGTTAACTTTACTATTTACTTACTTACTACCCAATTAAATTTGGAATTGAGAATGCGGCGTTATCTTTATTTTGGTTCTAAAAGAACCTAGTAAATATCGATAATATTTAAGGGTGTCGAACTTTCGTTGGTGGAAGGCTGTTGCCCAATAATTATTCCGTCTTAATTTTGACTGATGACAATGAACACCTGTATTAGTTTTGTGAAGCTGCGTGTAAAGATGCGCATCGGCGTTTCGTGTTTAAACAATTTTTCGTGAATAAGTAAAATATCTCTGCGTCTGTTTTTTTTTTGAGTTGAATAAAAGCCTTTTGCTCCTTTTGTTTTTTTTTCTTCACGTAAGTTAGATAGCAAAATCTCATACTATTATAACCTTTTTAATTAAGAGGGTTTTGTTGCCATAACTTAAGTGGTGTAAATGTATTGTTGACGACGTGGCAAACTTAATATTAATATTTTTATATTTATGGTTTTAGGCATACACTAATTTTGTCAAGGCTTGTGGTTATTTTATGAAATTATTTGTTGATCAATAAGCAGTCAAGTGTGGATATACCTTAGTAAATTTTTTTATTATTAATTTACTGTTTCTTCCTCCTTTCAGGGAGTGCAAATATTCTCGTGTGTTTTGACGACTTTGCACATGCGTTGTGAACTAGATATTTGGACCAGTGAAAGGCGAGTTGAATAAGTAATTTTATTTTTGTTCTTATGAGCAAGATCTAGACTCATCATTACGAACTGGAGTGATTGATGACCATCGGTTGTTGCGTGTAGATTTGCAAGTGTAAGCTAAGTTAAGCAAACCGTTGCAAATTGTTCAAGTAAGAATATCAAGACTCTAGATATTATAAATTCTCTTGATAAGTTTAAAGAGAGAGCTTGGTGTATAGCGTGTTCATTGCCATCAGGGTGTTCCATATACATATGTATGGAGTGTTTTCCGGTGAGGGAATGCGACGATTTTGACATGTTCTGACGCCCATACCTATTTTGTCACCCTAAATTCATAAATGAGTTTTTTTATCGAATCTTAATTGAGCTGCTGTGTGCACGTAGTTTGAACGGACATTAAGGCTACTTTTTCTGGTTTTGCCCGTACAAATTAACGGATACAAGAGGGAGATCCAAATAGTAAGTGAGGGTAAGGAAGTAAGTACGAATGAACAAGATATTCAGCAAGCAGTACATGTGGATGAACTTGCAAAGATGAGTATTAGTAAAGAAAGAAACAAAACGAGGGTATATAAAAAAAGTGCCACAATGAAAACAACAGATCTTCCAGAATCTATGAAACGCACTGCTCAAGATGTCACTTACGACGAGTACTTCAGCAAACAGCATATTACACTTAATACTTTATTAACAGAATTTATTGTAGATATAAGTAATTCAAGCTTGCGGCAGCTACTTTGCAATATCGGAGTGGAAAACTACAATTTCGTATATTTAGATAAAACCTGAATCTTCTCTAGAGTAGGATGTAATAGTTAATGCCAGGATAATTTTATTGTACTACATGCCGCTGATAAAAATGGTTTTATCAATACGGCAAGCTTAGTTTCTTCTCCGAGATTCAATTTGCAGATTACCATAATACCATCAGTGTGAAGTTGTCCACAAAGTGGTTAGAAGAGAAACTTCTATATCAAATCTAAAACAAAAGTCGGTAATAGTGCTAGATAACGCTTCTTACCATTTAAAATTGTTAAGTTTGCAGCTTGCAAGTGCATGGAAGAAAAGGGATATTCGACATTGGTTAGACAACCCTAAAATCAATTATGTTGCAAGTGCCTTAAAATTAGACATGTTACTAGCGAAACAAAATGTGGTATCTAAACAATGCCCAATCGATTACATTCTTCAAGAGCACGGTCATGCAATCTTAAGATTGCCTTCATATCATGGCTAGTTGAACGGAGTTGAACTGATATGGGGCATTTGTAAAGAAGTCTACGATAAGCACATAGGTGAAAGTGGGTATAGTGACAATAATGAGTGGAAAGAGGCAAATAGTACCGTCACTCCTGAGATTTGAAAAAGGTGTACCGACCATACATACAAAAGAATAAGTTTCTCAGTGAACATAAAAAAGTGATTGATGAAATAATTAGATCCTGGTTGTTACTTTTCGTCAATTTCTTTCTATTTATTAGTTATATATTTATAGAATTGTGTTATTTTACTTTGATGATCCTTAATAGTGGAAATTTATTTATGCGAAAGCCATTACACTAGATATAAATTAGAAATTAAATGTGAAAAATGAAGATGTATCTTTGAGAATCCCGAGAAACCTTAAATTCTAATAAGTAAATTCTGTTCAATAAAAA
>VTPC01005236.1:0-34584 GCA_011009095.1 Ignelater luminosus
ATTAAATAATACCAAACTATTTTTTTAGCGAACGACTTTTCCTTTTCGTTTCTCTATAAAATGTTTCCTCTGACCCGACTATTTGTTAGAAAAATGACAACAATATGTGCAGACCTAAGATGATTGGCGCCATATATCAATTAACTATTGATTCGTTTTGGCGACGAGTTGATAAAAAAATTAAAACTTTCTTGAACTATGCTCTTTTCATCCAATATTTTATCGCAACCTTTCGTGTTACTGTTGACACTTTGAGTTGGAAAATTTGTTTTATAAATAAACTTTGACCATCTCATATTAATGGAAAAAGTGTGATGGACTTTTGGGAAATTTGGGAAATAACTTAAAAATGAGGCTTTTATTGCATTTTTCAGGAGAATCTATGAAAAAAACAAATCCAATTATTCTTTTTTTTTATATTTAATTTTAACAGTCAAACTGAAATGATATTATTTTCAAATGTTTCTCTTTTTTATTGATATTAAAGAAATCGAGAAAAAACGAATAAAGTCGGTAACCTTAGTAATAATTGCACAGCTGGGATGCAATTGACAGCATGAAATCTTTAAAAATCTACATGATGCATGTAATGAGACCTGCGATTTGGCCTAATTAAATTTTTAAGTGCAAAAGTAGTATCACACTGAAGATCTCTAAACGCTAAATGCAATTTAAGTAAGTGAGTAATGGCAGCTGTTCTCATCCTACACCAGCGAAATCGTTGCAAGAGTTTTAATATTGACACTGATTAACAACAGATTGTTATTAGTTTCTAGGTCGGGTATATCAAAGTGTTATTTGAAATGTTGTCAACGCTCAACGGTGTATGAAACAGAATACATAAAATCTAGTTCATGCAAAATGCACAAAGTGACTGTAGATTTGAATTGAATTAATTACGTAACTTAAAATTAAAATTAATCTATAGGTGGATTGTTGGTCAAGTTGTCAATATTACAGTACTAACACTGCATTGTAAATTGAAATCCTTTTTTTTTTCAGTTAATTTCTGTTCTAATCTCGCTTCAATAGTATCTTGAAGAGTGTTGCTAACGACACTTCTGTTGTAAGTGCAGTTTACTGTAGGTCAAATTGCTTTATTTGATTGATCTCGATCAATTTAGTCTTTTATTTGATAGGAGTAGTGGGTTGATCTAATTCAGAACAGCACGTTTGCTAATTTCGTTTGTTAGGGTCGTCTCCTAGTAAAATTCGATTAACCCCTTCATAATTAGTTCGACTACTTTTACTAAATTAATCTATTTCTTTCTGTTACGACTTACTTCATTCTGATTGTCTTAACATAGTTATTCTGCCTAAATGTATTAATTCCATTTTTGGGCATTTATGGATGCGTTTTACTCATTTCTGTGGCAAACATTTGAGTTAATTGACTGCAAATTATATTACATTTAGAAGTCAATTAAGTCAGAAACTTTCTGCTTTATAATAAAATAACAAAATGAGTCAAAAACAAAGTCTCAATAATATTTTTCTGACATTCTAATTTTCTTCATATTTCTCAATTACCTTTTTCATTCGTTTCATCGATCAGCATGTATAACAGGTATTTCATTAAATATTCTTTTCTTCATTTGTTCTAAACAGTATGAAATATCTGTTGCTCTATAAATAATTTTTGAAGTTCATCAACACTTTCAGAAGGGTATCTCATTAGTTGAAGTCTTTACCGTCTCTGTTCTCATTTTGACTAAGCTATTTTCTTCTTCTTCGAATTCTCGTGTTGCAATCTAGCTGTCGAGTTGTACCGAAATGCCAAACCTCTGCCTGACAGTTTTACTGGTTCCCGAATAATAGAGTGTAGTGTTAAACAGGACAGACTTTACTGTTCTAATTTGGTTATTATCGATTTTAGACGAAAACTAGTTTCAAAGAAACGAAATGTTTTAAAAAGTAAAAAACATAATCAACTAAACAGGGCGTTTTGCAAATGAATGCAAACATTTGCCAGGTGCATTTTGCTCAATAAAAATTAAACCTCTTTTGTCATATAACCTTTTTTCCTAGAGTACAGTTTCATTTAAATTATTTCGTTTTCCCAATATTTCAAAAACAAAATTAGATATCGTGATGGAATTTTCTACATTTGTGTTACTCTAAGGTGTATACTATCTTACGTAGTATTACGTTTGATATCTCTATCAGAAGTGGGGAGAATTGGAGGTAGGCTAGCTCCCTACGCTAAAAAATTTGCTACGCCACTGGAGTTAAAAATGTTTTGGAACAAAAAGCTACACTTGTGGTTTCCCGTAAAATACGCCGTTTTCTAGTAAAGTTGGATTTTTCAAAACCTTATAAGTCCGACGGCCTATGGTAAGGTAATACGTCATCTCGAAAGCAGGATGCAATTATTTGCATCAGCTTCCTCTACAAAAATTTTCGAGATACAGGACATCAAAATTTCTTATTTTTAGTTAAACTTTGACGCTCTGTACTACATGGAAAACGGTTCGTTTTAAGGACAAAAGTTATATGACAAGAAATTTTTAGCTTCCGTCGAGGAATGCCATGCAAATAATTATATTCTGTTTTTGAATTGACGTGTAATCCTACTATAAGGTGTTGAACTTCAAAGGTTTTGAAAAATCAGACTATACTCAAAAACGACCCGTTCTACGGAAAAGACGCAAGAATAACTTTTTTCCAAATCGATTACTGATTTCGAAAACCAAAAAGTTTTTTAATGTTTCAGTGGCGTAACAACTTTCTTTAGCGTAGGCTGCTTGCCCACCCTCAGTTCTCCGCCTTTGATAGAGATATAAAGTGCAAAACTACCTAAGATAGCAAAACCTTAGAATAACAAACAAGTAGAAAATTACATCCTGATATCTCACTTTGCTCTTAAAATATTTGAAGAACAAGAAATTGCAAATGAGACTTTGACCCTCTGAATCTCAAAAACGATGCACTTTAGGAAGAAACGTTGTATGACAAAAAAGTCTTAATTTTTATTGAGAAATGCGCCTGCCAAATATTTGTACTCAGTTTCAAAACACCCCGTATGATTGCAAAACAGCGTAAATAGATGGTAGTAACTGAACAGTAAATGGGTCGTATCAAAATTGAGTAAGCGGTTTCTTTAGGGACATACAAAAAAAAAACTCTAAACCACTTCAATCGTAACAAACTAGGAGTATTGAGAAAAACACGTATAAACCATGCCTGAAGCGAAAATTAAGAAAGGTTTATATCAATTGCAATGGTGATGAATTTAACAGGAACAATAGATTTCCAAATTAGTTCGGTAAGGGGATGACCATTGTTGTATTTTAACTTACAGATTTTTCTATGGTGACATAAAGATTGAACTTGGAAATCACGGACGGCCTATTAGAAAGTAGATTTTGACCGATATCATAATGATGTGCGGCTATGGCAATCTCTGACGAAGTCCTGGCTTTCCGTGCGGCAGGCTCTCTATGTTCCTTGTTCTGACTTTTCAATGGTCTCTTAATATCTTCATCACTACCAATCTAGAAAACGAATTAAAATCTTTTCTTTGATTTACTCTATATTTAGGTATTATGCCAAAACACAAACACCTTATCTTACTAATACGCAATATTGAAACAAAAAACTAAATCTGGTATATATTCTACCTCCAAAGAAAGTTTAGAAAACACTGGATCATTTATAAGAAGATGTAGCATTTTTATACCTGAAGTGTTAGTCTAGTATCTTCCCAAATGGATACTTAAATTCTATTTAAACGTTTTCTAAAACAAATCAAAAGGTGTTCTTAAGAAATCAGAAGTATCAGCTGGAATTGAAACAGCGCTTGCCCTTGAGAAAAGCTTCCAGCATTCTCTTTATAATTAGAGTATTTATACCGTTAGAAATTCTTTTGACGCATGTCTGTACATTAGGGTGGTCCTTATTTATATAAGTGAATAGAAATTTTTCAACTTGTTTAGACAGGACCCTTTTATTTTGTTCCAATATGTAAATAAATAAAACCTACAAAATTCTAAGTAAATTAAATGACGTTAAGTGGTGCCGCATTGACCACCAAGATGCTAACATTGCACCTCCGAATTCCGCTTATTTGTTTCATCACTCCCCGCCAACAGAAAATGGGTCATGCAATTAAGTACGCAAATGAAGATAGAATCTCCAGTACAAGATGTGTTTTAAACTTGACAACAGTTCCAAATATCGAACAACTGCTTGGAGTTCCTCAGCTATCTTGTGGAACAGGAGCGGAAACAGCGTCAACTGTATACGACGTTTTAGAGGAGTGGTTGTTAGTAGAAAAGACCCAAGCATTTGTTTTTGATATTGTCGCTTCAACTACGAGTTGATTAAATGGTGCATGCGCTCTATTAGAGCAAAGATTGAATAAAAGTATCCCTTTTTTAGGATGCCGGCACAATATTTATGAAATAATGTTGCAGACCGTATTTGATGGGGCAAAACTAACAGTTAAATCGGGACCCGATATACCATTGCACAAAAGGTTTTAAAACACGCTGGAAAAATATTGATCCAAAAACTTTTTCTGGTCAACCGATAAAAATGCCCAAGTAGTACTAAACGATGTTAAAAAATTCTTGCATTTACTAAAACAATAGTCCAAGAAAAATTCCCCCACGAAGATTATAAAGAGCTTTTAGAGCTTGTAATAAATTTTTAGGTGAAACTCCTTTAAAAGGAATAAGGTTTAGACGACCAGGGGCCTATCATATAGCAAGGCTGGCAAAGGCCATTTACTCTTAAAATATATATATTTAGGAATCAGTTTTCACTTCAAGAAAGGTTTTGCTGTTTTGTAGTTAAATGTTACATCCAACCAAGGTTTTCCTCCACATAGGCAATTCAAGTTCCATTGAATGACGTAGAGATTATAAAGAAAGTAGAATCAAACAAAAAATATAACAAAAAAATGGCTGAGAAAGTTTAGAAAAAATTTTTAAATCATTTGTGCACGAAGAATGTGCCGCGTTATCACTATTTGATGAAGGAATTGAAGATCATAGAAGACGTAGGATGGTTGAGAAAATGTTACAAGAAGAAAGTGAAAACGAAGATGAAAAAAGAGATATTCTAAAGAAGAAAGCTTTACCTTTTGAAGACATTGCCAGTTTTCTGACTAAACAGCTTCCAGACGATTTAATTACAAAAGAATCAAAGCAGTTGCTTAAAAGGTTCAATATCTCAACGGATTTCTTGAAACTGAATTATCCTTTTGGAAAGAAAATGAAAGTTATAGAAGGGCTCTGGAAATATTGAATTTACTGAGAGTTGTAAACGATACAACTGAGAGAGAGATGCGAAACTGATAGAAGAATTTAATAGCAAAATAACCAAAAAGGAAGATCAAAAGCAATATCTGTTACAGGTTTTGAATAGTAAACTTATTTATAATTTTATTTTGTGTTTTTCTTCTTACAGATTGTTCAAGATTACAGAAAAAAATATCCTGGTCATGCCAAACATATTCTAAACCAGTAATAGTCACTTCACATAGCCCTTGTTCGTTTGATGGTGATTTTGGTATTTTATTATTCAATTTTCTTTGTCCAAAATTATGTACTTACATTTTTCTATTTGTTAGCTTGTAAGTATAATGCATATCATGCAAATATAATATTTTTTCTAAGGTTTTTATTAAGAATTATTATGAAAAAATTACATTCTATTATTGAATTTTTTTTTTGGAACTTTAGTGTTGATGCGGCACGTCTTAAAGTCAATCTATGGTCACAATCTTTTATGTGTTTTACTTTCTTATCTAAAGTAACAAAATGGCAGGGTCCTGCACAAAAGATTCAAAAGTCGAAAAATAAGGACCACCCTACTGTACATGTTAGACAATCAACTATAAGTAGCTACAGTATAGCCTAGCCCAGAACAAATTACCATTGATATTAATATTATCGATGTGACAAGTATACAATTTTTTATTATTTCAGAATAAGATATGTCTACGTGTTCTTAGTATCTTTGAAACCAAATAATCAATTGAATACAATTGTGCTTTAGAGCAATGTGTATGAGTATACGAGGTCTGTTCAAAAAGTATCGCGAATTTTGTGTTTTTTCAAAAATTATTTATTTATTCATGAATATCTATTTTGTCCCCTTCAAAGTAATCCCCATCAGATATTATACACTTGTGCCAACGTTTTTTCCAATCCTCGAAGCACTTCAAAAAATTATTTTTTGTGATCTTGTTCAGCTCCTCCTTCGATGCCGTCTTTATCTTCTCAATCGTAGCGTAGCGTCGTCCTTTCATGGGCCTCTTCAGTTTCCGGAACAAGAAAAAGTCACAGGGGGCCAGGTCTGAGGTATACGGTAGCTGCGGCATCATTAGTTTGTTGTTTTTGGCCAAAAATTCGCGCACAAGCAACGATGTGTGAGCAGGGGCGTTATCGTGGTGCAAAAGCCAATTTTTGTTCTTCCACAAATCCGGGCGTTTCTGGCGGATTGCTTCGCGCAAATTGCGCATAACTTCCAGGTAATATTCCTTATTGACCGTTTTACCCTGTGGCAAGAACTCATGATGCACCACGCCCCTGCAATCGAAGAAAACTGTAAGCAAAACCAAAAGCACGTTCTTCGTCGTTCACATCTTCTCGGTCCTCTGAGAACATTTTGTACCGCTGATAAACGTTGCTTTGGTCCAAGGCAGCTTTACTATACGCCACAGTCAACATTCGGAATGCGTCCGGACACTTAATTTTGTTTTTCACACAAAATTTGATACAGATACACGTCCAAGCAAAACAGCTGTCAAAAATTAACTGAACATTCAAAATGGCCATAAGTGAGGGACATGAGTACCAACATAACGCCACAAAAAAATCGAAAATCGAATATACGTAACCCGCGGAAATTCAAAATTCGCGATACTTTTTGAACAGACCTCGTACATGGTTTAAAAGGTTCCTGTCTTAGAAGATTACGATTAATTTGTAAGATCTTATTTTCAAGTTGACAGTAACAATGATTAACAATCCTTGTCACGACTTAATTTTTATGTATAATTTGCTTGGTACAATAAATCTTTATTTTTCTAACACAGAATGGAAGAAATATGCTTTTTCTGTTTGTGTAGGTGGGAAATACGCTGTGTTCTTAACAAGAATTTTATTAAATTATGAGTCTCTTGCATGCATGTAGTTGGTCATTAGAATTCCATTTAGAAAACCTTTTTTTAGACCTGATGTACAAAAATCACGACAATATAAGTTATCGTGTTTGCCACAAACAGAGCGAAGCTTAACAGTTAGATATTTACCTCTAATGAATACTTAAATACTTAAAAGTTTTTAGTTTTCAGGTAGATTGCAACATTAAGAAGTTGGAAGCGAATACTACAAAGATTTAAATTGAAGAGACTGATTAGAACTTCAAGAGGAAGATGACTTTCTCCATTGTGTGTGCACCCTTGTTGGTCAGGATTTCAGCAATCTCCAATAAGTTTGTTTATAGAAGCTAGTGCAGCAAGGGTTGATTGGTCTTACACACCAATAAATTGTAACTGTCTCGTATTTGCAGAAATATTGTCGTGTGCTAGATGCTGACGTTTCTGCTGTCTACCATATTATATCTGCTCTTTGGGTAGAAGTCTACATTCAAACGGCAGAAATTTTGAATAAGGCTGTTTGACTGTTTAGAATCTCTATATGCTTTCATTTCTACGTTTGTACATAAACCATATGAAAAGTAACCTTCTCATGCCATAACATGTTAGATATCATAAATCTAACCTTCTAACTTTTGGCTTCTTGTGATGATCAAAAGAGTAGTACAAAACAGTCTGAGATTTATGAGTAATAACTATGTGGTTAGTTAACTTTCAAAGGGAACAGGCAAATAGGTAAAGTCCATCAAAATGAGCAACTCAATTGCTACAGTAGTAAACTGTCCTTATCGCGCTTCAATTTTGTTCTCAAAAATGGATTTAGCAACAAAACAAATTTAAGAAGTTTTTAAGCTTTTTTCATAGTCAGTAATTCGAACCTTTCATATGAATATTTCTTGACTTGTGTGAATATAATAAAATTGCTACAACTATTACTCATTAATTTTAAAAACTATCATGGCCAGTTTCAAATAAAAAATTTATTAATGCTAGCCAATTAAAATTTCTAAATTATATTTGTGTGAAAAGAGGTCTACTAATTCCAGATTACATTCGTACCTAAATAAAGTGAAATTTAATAGGAAACCATAATAAGAAATCAACCCTTGTCTAATTGACGGCGCTTACTGCCAAAAGCATTAATTGAATTAAAGTGACTAATCGTTTCTAAAATTTATCTGCTTTTTAAGTCAATCCGTTTCCTTTTTTTTGGATATAGAGATACAGCTGCTATCTTATATTGAAACGGCCATTTATGAGAAAAATGGCTGTTTTATTATAGATGTAATGGTACATTAACACCTTTTTGAAGAAGATGAGGAAATCTCGGAACAAAGCACCTGTGCCGCGGTCATTTGTTATGATGTCAGTGGTAGAAGTAATAGGCTATAATTTTGCAATTTAGAGTAATTCGTTACGTTAACTTGGTTTCCCAAATGCGTCTGTTAGGGCAGCTAACTTTGTGTGGCTTCTGGGTGACTTCTCGTGGTGTTCACAGGTCAAAGTTAAGCGAGATTGTTTTCTGTTCTTGTAACTTTACAAACGCTCATTAGTTGGAACGAGTATTAATCGCTTACTCACAAAACTTGTCCTAGGTAATCGTTTTTATTCCTCACGATGGAACAAAGTGAACAAGAAACGAATATAAAGTTAATGAATTTCTACACGGTACTTAATTTTTGTACCTGTCGCGTTTCAGGTTGACTGATGAAAGCAAGAAGTAAATGAAGAATTTTAATGTTCCGTGTTTGACATACTACAAAGATGAAAAATTGTAATATTGAAGAAGAGAATAAAAATAGGACAATGCTTTATCGCATTCCCAGTTGCAAAAAAAGATAAAATAGTTTCACTTCTCGCACATTTCAAAATTTATGTTCACATTATACGTAATAAATAACACCTGTTTCAGTAGCGGTAAAATTACCGAATTATGCCGGTATATCCGCTCGTAACCTCATGAAATAAATGGACGAATTATGAGAGTAGAAGAAACCATTTCGTGTAATTCATTCTCATTGATTCACGACACTTCGAAAATTATTATACGAGCTATTTTAAAGATAAGCCTTCATTTTTCTTAACGTGTTGAAAAAACGGTACATTGCCTTCTTTTTTTTACAAAATCAACGCAACATTAACGAAGTCTAGTTTTCAGTTATTCTATCCTCGCTCGGCACCATATAAATTCGAATTTAACCTACGCAGCCCAAGGCTACAATCTCACGCTAATCACTGCGAATAATCACTCATTAAGGACTCCCATAATGCTCTTAGTGGGCCTTTTCTCCCTATCCGTTCTTGTCCTTTCCGTAATCCTCTTACATTATCCTCCAAAGCACGAAATCAGTTTTGTACAAAAAAAACCTTAATTTTTACGATAAAATAATTCTCTCTGTAACCTTTTTATTTAAAAATAGAATTTTGAGATTGAGTTTCTTTCATTCTAAAAGCGGCGTAATGGTAATTGAATTGATAAAAATATTTGGAAAGCTTGAAAGTTTTAAAGAAAAAGAAATACCTACTATATTATAACGTATTTTCTTCAGTGGCGTAGAATACGCCTATTATTGATTGCCAGAGACAACTGCGTTTAAGAAAAGATTTAAATTGAAAGAAAATCGTGACACCGTTATGCCGTATTTACAACTTGTATTATTTATGTTCGGTATTGATTCAGAAGAATTGCCTTGGTTTGCTCGACGTGACTGAAGTGAGTGTGATAATGTTAAAAAAATAAGTTAATTTTTAAAGTAAATAATGTTAGCGAATTCAAAATTTCCATATTTTCATGTGAATTAAAACAATAAAATCTCCTAAACGTTGTTTTAGTTTGCGTATTATAACATAATATGCTATACGTTCTTACAACAATAATAAATATAAAATAAACTTGAGCTTTCGTATAAATTCAAATCACAAACTTCGTATGCATGAATAACGTACTTGTAACATTACAACTTTTGAATTTTGATCAGTTAGGAATTGATACTAAAACATATACGACTGTATGTTTTTGTTTTCAGTGCTTTTGATGTGCAGATATACTAATTTGAAATTAAAAACAATGCCGTAGGCCTTTTTTTATGTACATCACATGTGATAATTTCCATTAAAGAATAAAACAGATATATTAGGTAGTCTAAAAGTGATCTGGCTTGTAATTTATAGTCGTATTTTAAATACAACAGTAACGGCTAGAGACTTCTTATTATGAGAGGGCAACGTAAAATATGATTTGTCTTAATTTCCTCTAGCTTTCTTCCACTTCCAAATTCTTTGAAGATAAATACATTAGTAGCAGTGCTGTCTACGAATTTAAAACACTCGCCTTCAAAATAGAATTCTAAAAGTATCTTCATCTTGTTTCTAGTTTTGGCAAAATCTAATAAGTAGAAAATTAAATTTTAAGTCAGTTTTATTTTGACTACTATACCATAGAGTTATGGTCTTTTATATTTCTAGTTTTGATATAAATAGCATTTTTTATCATATCTGTTAGATCAAACTCAAAGCAAGTAGTCTAGCATTTAGAAATTACTCGATGCACTTGTACGTTAAATTAGATTAAAATGGTTGGCTATCACAAATTTATATACTTTGAATTGGACCTTTTTGTGGTCGAGGCTTCTTAACTGTTTTTCTAACCATATATCTAGTTGATAATTCTCGTATTTGATAAGGATGCAAACCATTTTTTAATCATATTCTACTCAAAACCTAATAGAGCTGTATTTAAACGAGCACCACTTTTCTTTCAGATTTTTCATGTGGAATACAGAGTAATGTGCGCTGAGTTCTTTGATGACTCAGTCAAGGAAAACTTTAATTCTCTTTACATCTATTTAGTTAGAAGCTATAAGTAACAAGTCTATACTCAGCAAGTCAAGAATTACTAATATTTAGCAAACAATGACATGCAAAGAATTGCTGACTACCATCTTGGCTGTAAAGCTCGTAATGAGTTCCCTATCGAACTGGCCTCAGAAAGAATCTCATTCGTTTATATATAGGGTGAAATCGCATACATTAACAAGGATAATGAAAACACCCGGAATCGTACGATAACTTTTAATTTTATGATAAACATAAATTGTCTAGTTTTATGACATTCATAAAAATTTCTATGAATGTGTACCGCCACATGAGTGTGTTTAACCTGTACCTAGTTTGGCTAGCATTAACGTTATTCTGTAACGTAAGATATTAATATTAACATTTACAAAGATCTTTTAAAAGTTTTGAGGTAGCTAAATCCCTCGTTTGCAAGATGGCTTTTACTGTTTTGAAACTATCGAGTTTTTCAAGTCTTAGATAGTTGTTTGCTCTTTTCAGAATACAGTCAGTGGAGATTTTTTGTAGCTAATACTTCAAGGTATTCGACAAAAAAGATTATGCAAAAGACCGCAATTATGGCCAACTTCGATGGTTTGAAGATTGAGAAAATTTAATTTTCCGATGCGTCGGTCGTAACGAAAAATCAATCGAACATTGCCCAAACTGTAATAACATATTGAGTATTTCAATACTTTTCACATCAAAAAAAGTTTCATATCGATGGAAAATTTCGTTTCGCAGATATCCCAAAAAAGACACCTTCACAAAAACAAAACAGGATTAAATCTTGTTTAAATGCTTCTACCTCAGACTTAGCGGCGATCGATGGATGTTGAATGTTTTTCACGATTTTTTTAAAACGGCCAAAATCGGTCTTTTGTTTTTCATAGAAAAAGTTTTGCATGGGAAAAGCATACAATAGTTTGCTGTTTACAAATTCTCATACCCAATTTGATTATCTCTTTCCATTATCGATGGAAGAATGTTTACAATTTTCCTGATTCTGGCGGTGAAATCTTGAAAGACAGAAAAGTCATTCCGGTGGGTCCGTAACATATTTCAAATTAGAATGAAACTTCTTGGAAACAAGTCGATATCTACTGAAAATTCAATTGCGCCTGAAATTAACGGGTGCCTATGGACCACAATTTGATCAACTGTTTTTATGTAAAAACAACAAAAATTAAAAACTATTTATTACGTTTAAAGTTTTTACTTCTTAGAATCAGCCTCTCATCCACTGTGCGCCGCAGCGTAACTTACAGAGAAACGTCCGACGTAAAAATATGTCTAATATTATCAGAAAGTGACAGATGGCAGTCGCCACGGTCTGAACTGTAAAGACTCCGAGGCAAAGCAAGCGTCGCATAAATTTTAGAAATTTCTTTTTTTACAGAAAACGTTTTTAAATCGTAACCTCCCTGACGGTAAGTTTTTGTTTTTTGTTGCCTGAGAGAGATTGTATATCTTAGGAACAAATAGTCGTATCGACTTTTGGACTCTTTTTGTTCTGTGGTGGTGGAGAGTGGTCATTCCAACGATTCGGGTATCACCAATAGCCTTTTGTTTTCTTTCTGTTTTTGGCAGATACACGATATCCAGGATGGGCTGATCCTAGCGAGGTGGAACTTTGTTTGCAGTGATTGGGAGAGTGGCTTTTATATGATCCTAGCACCATCTGTCTCTTTTTTGACATATATATCATATCTCAAAAACAGGTGGTCCTATCAGGATGGGATTTAGATTATTAGCTGTAGTAGAAGAGTGAGTTTTTGATGCTCGAAGCTCTACGCCAATAGCGTTTTGTTTTGTTCTGAGAGACGTTTCAGGAATGTCTAGTCTTAACAAAGTGAAACCTTGATTATTGGCAGTGGCTGGGAGTGGCCTTCAAGCAGTCCACGTACCTTCTCAGTTCAATTTTGTGTATTTTGAAGAAGATTAATGAAGGGCAAAACCTGACTTGGGCTTCAGGTGGTTCATTGACGGCACAGCCTGATTCTTATTGTATTTAGCTGTTTTCAGAAGGTTAATGAATGGCTAAGCCTGACTTTTTGAAAGGTGTAATCCTACTCGTTTCCAGACAAAGGTTTCTCTTCCAAAAGTATTAAAAGAACATAAGTAGTTTGTTGCTACGTCGTCAAGCGGTGGGCCTGTCACTCGACCAAAGCTGATGCGCCATTCTAGTAGTTCTAGTCCTTTGAGCGCTTGCAAATCAACGTAGAAGACTCCATCTTTTGAATACAAAGATCTTCAAAATTATCAGACTTCAATTTTAACTCCTGTTTGGATATTAGGTTGTTAAGGTTTGGTTTATCCTCCTTAGGACGTATTATTTACATAAAGTACCAAACCTTAAGACCCAACACATAAACATACAAATCAGTGATCAAGAACCATAATTTCAATACAACAGTTATGAATACTGCTATCCTATCAAATTTTGGGTTGACACTGAATTGATATTTACCGATTTGGTTCTAATTTCTAGGTGATCTTTTTAATTTTTATTTTTTTATTTTCTTAACTCAGTAACAGCTTTTTTAGTTTTTATCTTTTACATCCATTTTGGATACTAACCTTTAGAGCTAAATACTTGTTTTGGTTCTGTCTTGCTAACAAAAGATGTCTACTTTATAAGTAAATAAGTAAGAAAATTATTTATCCTGTTTTATGTTGTAATGTTACAGTAATTTGATTAAATGTGATTGTGTCGTCTAAATTGTTAAGTGTCATGAAGCACAGGATTTATTTAGCTTTAGTCTTAATTTAATACCATGATTTCGATCACCAAGCGTACTAGAGTTGCAACATTTCCAATTCCATAGTTAATGTAAATGAAATTTTTACTAGAATTGTTTTCTGTAATTTTAAAATTTATGTGTTCACGTTGTATTAAGGTAAGCCAACAAAAAAAGCAAAAACCTAAAACAGCAAAATCCATAAAAAATTGTTTGTTTTCACCGTGAATTATACCACGCTTTGGAATTTTAAATGCTTAAAGAGATTGACGTTCAATAAAATCTACCTCCGTTATTTTTCTCTTAAACTTTATCGGTTAAGTATTAAAGGAATGGAACGTCAACCCAAAGAAAAAAAAATCCATAAACTGACATTTGTTTCCTGATAACATTTAGATAGCTAATCGGTGCTTCTTCGGCGTTTTCTTTCTTTCCATTTTTGTTCTTCTTAATCCTATTGTATTACCAAGAATACCCGCAGGACAAAATCCAAACGCAGCATTTTAAATTAACTTTAACTTTCATGTGTCGTGTCCATGTACGAATTATTGACATATAGAAGACACATTAGTGTTGATATAATTGGCATCGGTCATTAGCTCAAAACCATTTACAACATGTGCGTTTGTAACGCTGCGAATCATTAGATATTTGTGACGTGTTGCGGTTGAATTCGATAACTAAATTAGATATAGTATTATCGAGCATTCGGATCGACACGAGTGCTTAGCGCTAATATATCGTATTTCTAGTTGGAGCGATAATTATTTCATTTCTGCGGTTCGTTTCAGCACAAACCAGCAGGCTATATCGTGCTGTAAATTGCTATTAGCTTTATTTATTTAGACAGTTTTCCTTGACTGATAGCACGTTTGTTTGTGTTTATTTTCACTAAATGGAAATTCAGATGCTTTTCAGTAAGAGGAAATTGGAAAACCATAATTTTAATGAAATACCAACTATTATACAAAATGTTGAGTTTTCTTTCCAGTAAAACACTAAAGGATATACAAATGAATACATAACTTTGAAACTAGATGATTTGTGAAAAACTTTGTCTAATAATAAATAATTTAGGGTTTTTATAAATTAATTAATAATTAATTGATTCCTTTTATTTTCAGAAATTAATCAAACACAAAACTTATATCAAATGAATTCGCAAAAGTATGAAATTGCAAGTTCTTCGAATCTTATTTAGTTATTGCTCTTTGATAGCAATGCCATTGCCGTATTCTAGAAAACAAAGCAAAATTATGTAGGAAAACAATCAGTAATTTTCATATAATAGTAATAGATTTGCAATTAGAAAAAGTGTTGATCTAGCAATTCATGCGACTTTTACAGTAAAGTCGCTAATAAGTTCTACAGCCTTACAGATTCCCAATCACTATTAAGGTATGGAACGAAAGTAAATGGACAAACTAGCAATTAAGTTTTCATAACAAACATTTTTATTCATTATAATTTTTTATAACTTACTATTTTTACATTAAATATAAAAAAAAACGAAATTAGTGTAGAGCATCGGGACCTTTTTCCTCAATATTCTTAATTTTTGTTTTACATTTCGCTACATCTTCTGGACCGTCAAAATGTTAACTTTTTTGGAACAGTATTTAATCCTATTTACGAGCTGATCCTTAATTTTAGTTGTCCACCCGTCCTTGTATACTTCTTTAGCCAAAAGTGCCCAGAAATGTTCAATGGGACAAGCTGCTGGGTGTGTTTGCCTTTTTTTGGCACGAAATCGATATTTTGCTTCTCCAACCACTAAAACGTTTATCGTGCGCAATGTTAGGCTGCAAGATCAGGCGGGAACAAGATTTGGTTTCTTGAATGTTGTTTTTTAATATATTTTTAGGGCAAATCCCTTTGATGTTTCAATGAAGAGGTTTGATATTACCTTCTGGGATGTGGCAGCCCACACTAAAACTTTCAGTTAGAACTTTGATTTTTGGGTGTATTTAATGTCTTTTGGCGTGTTTTTAATATTATCCGTATAAAATTCACAGTTTTCGTTTAACGAAGAGCAAGAAAAAGTAAAGTACTCTTCATTGACCATCACTAACATTTTGACGAAGGGATATCAGTAAGTTGTCTTACCGAATAATTTGGCACTTCTACTTGTTTGCGGTATTTTAAATTCATTTTTTCCAAATTCCCAACAATAATGGTGTGTGAAACATTCAACTTTCTTGATAATCTTCGGGTACTTGAAACAATTTTCTCTTTTACAAAAGATTGTAACTTTTTCACCTCTTGCGGTCCCAATTTTGGTGAACGTTCTGTTTTCTTTCTACTATTCCACGGCTTGTTATCGTCGAACCGTTTAACTATGCCGTGAATTGTCGACCGTCCAACATTTTCGTTTAAAAAATGCTTCACCACTTGCTTCTTATCTACCCGTCCAAGCATTTCATAAACCCGTTTACGTAACGTTTCTTGTTCAGACGATTTCATAATAACGACAAATTTGTAACTAAGTGTTTTATTAAAAATTAAGTTGTCAAAACAAATTCCTCGCAAGTTTAGCAAGATCCCATATGTTTCAACAGTACTATTCTAAAGTGAATTTTGTCTATTTACTTTCGTTCCATACCTTAAAGCAAAAGGTAATCAAACAACTATCTGAGAATATTTAGGCAATTTATAAATTCCAGTCTTTATTTTGAAGACATATGGCATTTTGAAAGCATCAAAAACAGTCACAAAACTTCGTTTGGAAAATAAAAATATTTCCAAACAGGAAACAAAGTTGTGCTCAACTTATAGTGGGAATTATATGATCATTAATAAAGGAAAAAACATTCAAAAGGCTTCCCACAAATAAAAATAAAAATTCGTACAAGCAGTGATTAACATACCTTCAGACGACCAGTATGAAGCGAGCAAGCATTGACTCTCAGTATTCTCTACTGATGAGTCCAAACAAGGACGAAACGATCGTCTGGAGGTATGTTAGTCAATGCTTGCACGAATTTTTATTTTGATTTGTGGGAAGACAGTATGCATCTTTTGGATGTTTTTTCCTTTATTTATGTTCGTTTGGAAAGCTTTTAGACATTTCTACATTCTCTTTCAAGATTAATTTTTAAGCTAAAGTTCATAGAAACGAAACGCTCAAACTGCATTTTTGATTTATTTAGTTCACATAGTGAGTTGACATGCCCTTTCTTCTTATTACCTTTTTTTTGAGAAACAAAAGAAAGATGTCTGGACCGCACTGGCAGTTTTATGATTGTTATAAGTGTTTCCTTTGCACACCTGATTAAAATTGCACAAGATGTAGCTTGTTAAACTTTGAAATGTAAATAAGAAAAATTCAAAACTACTTCTCAAAATTTTAAAATTTATATCCCATCCTGGACGTCCATTTGTCGTTCAAGATTGGATGTCCGTTAGCGAACATCCACTGGACATCATATTTTGGTTCAAACTTCGTCTAAACGAATTCTAAATTATCCATTTCATTGGGATTAATTGAAATTAAAATAAAAATAAAACACTTTGTCATCCCACCAATTCTTATTGCTATTATGATGTAAAAATACATTTTGGCATCGTTAACTAGACTATGACATCATCAGCCTTAATAAAAAATATTTTAATGAGTTTAAACGTTGTTATTATTATAAAATATAAAAATATATTTAAAACACAATTGGCTTGATGAGACTTGCTGTAACTTAGTTTAGCATTTTACGTATTTTTAATCAGTCCAAATATTTCTGTACATCAGTTGTGCATCCATTGGATGTTCGTTTTTCCGACGTTCATCGGATAACCATGTACATATTACATTTAAATAACGTCCAGTAACGGACGTCCGTCAAATATTCAAACTTGTAACAAGTGTACCTGTACATATATCCCATGAATGTCCACTTGACGGCCGTGTGCTATTTAGAATACTGTGTTTAGAAGGATAAATGAAGTCTGATATCAAGTTTAACTCTTTTATACGCAGGGTGAACAAACTTCAGGAATTATCCGGAGGCTTGTATTCAGATATTGCTGAGATTGCAGCCTCACAATCCTATTAAGCTGGTAGAAGAGGATTTGTAGTCGTCTTTTTTTCCGTTTATCTTTATGCCCATAGATCTATAGTTGACGTGTACTGTTGCAGATGTCCTCAGCTCTGTGTCTAACGACACAGATGAAATCTTTTTGTTTTGAGCCTTTAAACCAATGCCAAATGTAAGTGCTTGAATTATCTATGCTTGCTATCGCTATGATGGTATAGTATATAAAAAACTATTGGTTACTTTCTCAATACTTTTTTATACGGTTTCCATCTGCCTAGAAAACGAACGAATTCTATTGGAAATACACTTGTTTTTCCTACTGTTCTTTAGTTGTATTAGTGACAGAGTACTTTTCATTGGTAGGTTTTATTTTCACCAGTAATTGGTCTTGGTTATTCTGTAAGTCATGATGGTGGTGGGGGGGGGGGGCAAACTTGATTTTGCCCATTTAGCCCCGAGGTCCCAGTTTTGCTATAAGTGGTCAAAAAATGCTGTGTAGCATGTAGCTCAGCATTTGAATTTTAAACACCGGTAGCCCTAACACAACTTATATAGACTAGTCTGAATACTGATTAGTCTCAAAGCAGTAGTATTTTGCTCCACATTGGACCACTAGAACACTGACAAGATTCGGATGAAACTACTATAGTGCAAATGGATGTTATTTATTTAATCTTCACAAAAACCTACTCTTCAGTTTTCTGGGAACTCGATATATTAATCAAAATCAATAACAATATGTTAAATTTCGTTTAAACACTGTGCTGCATAATTTTCTTGAAAAATTTGTAACTGAATCTGAAGATGAGATATAGTTTGCTGTGTATCGCCTTACGGTTGTTTTAAATTTTTTTCCTCTGTGGATTTCTAGCATAGCAGAAATATTGAAAGTTATATGGGCTTGCAAAGCACTATGCATTATGTATATACTTCTTTTTAGTTACGCTCTGGTTTTAGAAATAAAAATTTTTATTTGGATACATACCTACACTAGTTCAAAAAACCTTTGAAGTGTTTTCTTTTCTAATAAAATATTTAAGGCCTAAACTGGAAAGTATGACGGGAAAGTTTCAAGTTACATTTTGCACATTTTAAGATTAATAAAATTGCTCTTATTTTAAATTTTTAATAAATATTAAATTTGGGCCTTAAAATCGACCTTGTATTGTTAACTTTAGGATGTTACCGTATGTGAAAGATAATGTAGGTTCTGATACGTTTTTATGGATGTGGGTGTTTAGTATTTATTTGCTATACGTGCTTCTACATTTACGAGGCCATTATTGCATTGTTATGGTATGGTTTTACGACAATGAAGCTTGCATTCTAACATTTTATTACACATTTGTTTGAAATGTGCTCTAAAAAGGAACAAAATATAATCCTTATAATAAGGAAGATACTATTTTAATTACCTTCCAGAAACGTAATCTCCAAATTAATTAATAATTATGACTAATGATCTTGAAATTTGATTGTAACACGTTATTGTAGCTATAAAACTTTGTTTCTAACAAATTCGAGTCGATCAGAAATAAAAGTTACATTTTGTACAGTGTGACTTAAATTAATGGTTTTTAGAAATTTAACAAATTATTGTTGGAACATAAAGATCATTAATTATAACTCATTTTAACTCATTACACAAACTTGTGACAAGCGCACGCAAAAGTTACCTGGAGCAGTTGTTCGAAACCACTACCGCTCTGCTAAAGTAAAGATAAAGAAAATTTTTAAAACGACATCTCGAATGCAATGTATTATTCTTTATAGAACTACGGGAACACGAAACGGATTATTAAAGTAGCGATGTATTATAATTGACTAGATCTTTTATAAAAGCAGGCTTCACCATTAGTGAATTAGAAATGTTAATTAAGATTAAGTCCTAATTGAGAAATTTCGTGAATACTTCTAAAAAACCAGGTACAACACGTTCACACCAACCAGCAACTCATTATACCTAGTTTTGTTCTTTTGTTTACTCGAGATGATTGAATGCTAGCTCTTTTTTGTTTAGGGTCAGGTCACTTTTTCTAGGTTCTATTAATTTGAGAACTTAAAAACGCATTATTACTCATGCTCAGCTAGATTGAACCTTTTTTTTTTCATTCTTCAGTTTATTAAACCTGTAATAAAGAAAGAAATTCTTAAGCTGTTTAATACATATTTTCAGTACATTAAGACATTGTAACATTTTAGTTATAACAACCAGTTATTCTTTCTTTAATTTTGTTAGTATCTAGTTTTTCTGAGAACGTTGAAAAAACCAAGGAAGTAATTTTTCTTCGTATAATTTCTAAAGTAAACTTCCTGCTGATTGTTAGTCTAGTAGTTTCCACTTTTCTTGTTTTCTTTTAAACAGAATACAGTTGCGTTTATTAAGGAAATTTTAGTACCTAAAAAAATTAAGTTATGTACGGCTATGAACCTAGTTAAAACTCGATCTTTCGTATTTTGTACGCGCCTTTATTTAATTTTAATTAAAATGCAATTAAATAGTAACCTCATAATAAAATATTTACCCAATTGAAAAGTACTTTGCGAATAATAAATCATAACGGGGCTGTTATTAAATCGTTAGTATACAATTTTTGTAGCAGAATTTCCTTAAAAAAACACGCTAGGTAAAAAGGTGCGCAAGTTTTCATTAATTGTTAGGGTTTTGATTGCAATTAGATCTGCCTTCAAAATAATATTTCGACTCACGCTATAGTATTTCTAAAATGGTAATTTACTTAATGTTTCATTCTTATTTGATTAAGGGTTTCATATAATAAAGTCTCGACTTTTTTCTTGTTTACAGTCAATTATTTTGAACAAATTGAGACTTAAGATCGAACACGGGAGTTCAATGCAATAACTGGACATGTCTCCATTTAGTACATTTATAGGAAATTTACTTTTCAATGAAAAAATTGTTTTGTATACCGTGTGTTCCACTGAAGATGGAACACTAAATTAGATGAGATGAATATTGGGTTGCTTAAGCTTTTATTTATTTCTTTTCAAGTTAAAGAAACCTAAGATTTCTTTAATTCTGTAACAGCATCAGGGTTAGTAACACCAAATGTAAAAGATTTGGAACTATTCCCGAAGAAGCTTTGACTCATAGCTAAATGAGTTTACAGACTTTAGAGCTCTCTGGCTAGATATCACTCCGTGATACATCCTCATTCATAGCTCAATTTTGTAATAGATCTGCAACTCTATCTTCCGTTTCTTATCCAAGTTTGGCCACTGATTCTTTTTTGAAAGATTTTCGGGTGTAAATATTTCACTTAACTTAAGTCTGAAGGTAAGCAAGCTTCAGTACTTTCAGTAGCAGTGAGTTTGCTTCTCTTTTATTGTTTAGTAAAACACCAGCAAGGTATGTATAGGTCTCTCTTGTAGCTTTTTACGTAATTCTTTTGAAGTATATTAAAGAAAAGTTAATACGTACACTATTCTGGAGCTTCCGGGAATGCAGGAGTTCAATGCAATAGTTGGATATGTTTACATTTAGAGCAAAGGAGGCTAAGATGGCAAGTATTTGTTTCTTGAGTTTTGGCAGTGGCGATGAATTATGAAACAAATATTCTAGCTATTCATTCATAAGGTAGACAAATTTAGAAAAAACTGTTGAAGACTTTTGCAGCTACCAACAAAATACTCAGAAGAAGCATGCTGTGCCTGGGCCAGTGTAAACTCTAGACCCCAGCAAGCCTGGGGATATCATTAACGTAGACCAACTGAAGGAGATAATAATCTCACTGATGTACAGACCTAATCTAACTATCTGCAATAATGTCGGATTTATTTTTAGGCCTTGCCAACAAGCGCGGGGTGATTCAACAGCACTTCCAGTGACAAGCAGCTCTCAAATCTGCAAATTACGTGAAGAATCTCGATAGCAGAGCAATTTTCTAAGGTTGCTTTTGATTACGTTGAAATGCTGAAAATAAATCGTCGATTTAACAAGGAAAAAAGGTAATTCAGTAAAGATGCCATCTAAACTTTTTGTCAAAATTTGAATTTTCTTTTAGGGAACCAGAAAACATGTATGAAGCACAACTAGCTCTATTTAATAAAAGGAATATTAACACATTTCTTAATTTGTATAGAGAGATCTTACAGACCAACAATTTTCAACTCACTCAAATCTATAGCATGTGCGAAACTGGTTGCTCAACAGTTCCAGGCAAAACACCTAATGCCATATTATAAGTCTAAAGGAGACTCGAAGAGTTATCATCTGCTGGGAGGGGTATCAATGTTAGTGTAGCTCGTTGCTTTAATGCTGTTGGCCACTACATCTTGTATTTATTTTCCCTAGAGTGCAAATGAAACAAAATTTTTTGAACAATGCTTCAACTTGACTGTAATGATCAATTTGTAATTTGTAACGAATCGAAAAGAATTGATGCTGAAGCTTTTAGTCAATGGCCAAAACACTTTATAAGCAATGTTGGGCCTACCAAAGAGATCCCATTCGTTTCGCGTTACTCTGCAACCAGTCAGTTTGTGCCGTGATAATCTATTACTCTTCTAGACTTTTTTCCATATACTAACCACTGTATGCAACAATTAGATGTGTATTTCTTACGAGCGTTTTGAAATAGTCGTGCATGCAATAATTTTTTAACAGAACATCCTAAACAAACCATTCGTATCCAGGATTTTGCTGCGCTGTTTAATATTGCCTATTGTAAGGTGGTCACAATACAGAATTCAGTGCCAAATTCAAAGGCGACGGGGATTGTCTCTGTAAATTCTCAAATATTCAGCAATTTGGACTTTGAACTATTAATGGCGTCAATGAACATTCTTGAACCTTATGAACTATATAGCTGCTGCTGCTGGAGGCTGGATTATTCGCAGTTAAATCATTCTCCCCTGCTGGCTATCTGTGGTAAGCTCTGCTGTAGTAGCACTGAACTATCCACAGCAGAATCATCTTTTGATCTACCTTTTCTACGGAGAGCTGCAAAAGAACGAAAACAAAACAGAAGCTATCCTCGTTGCACATTAAGAGTACTGCCGTCAAAAAACTTTTGAAAGATAAAAAAGATGAAAAGATAATCAAAACAGGAAAAGAGAAGGAGGAAAAGAATGGAAATTAAAAATCGGAATAACAAATCTGAGAAAACAAATAAAGAAAGGAGAAAAAAGGTGCTAAGATACCTTTTCAAAACGACTTGTCGGATCTTTCTGCTCATTATGGTGAAAACGACAATCATGATGACCTTGTAAGGGCAGGAAAAGAGGGTATTTGTATCATATGTACTGTGTCGGTCTGTAGGGAAAAAAAAGACGTGGTATGCCTGCTCAGTCTGCTGTAAGTAAAATCACGTTACATGCAGTGGTTGAACTGCAGCAAAAGTGCGAAGTAAAGCTTGTATTTGTGACTTTTGTTGTTAAAATACTATAATAAGAAATTATTCTGTTTTCTCGTGTTTCACTATCTTACCTCTATAAAGTCATCTTACCCTCATGTGAAGGTAAGTTGACACAGTTGTTATTAAGTTGAAAATGCGACAATTTTATACTCGTTATTAGATTCCTGAATTTACAAGAAGGCAGGAATGAAAAGTAACGCTAAACGAAATATACTCTAGTACATTTAAGAAAAATAGGAAGCCAGTTTTACTCTTAAATTAAAACAAATCTATTAAATTGTTACTTTTTATAGCATGTTCCTCATGAAAGATAGAACATGAAGCAAAAATGTTGTTATAATCGATTTTCTAGACGCCATCCGCTTAAAGAATCTTTTTCTTATGGTAGACAAGTTTAATAACGTGTGTTGTTAATAGATTTGTAGAATATCCAAAAAATAAGGGTATTTGTTAGAAAATCTTACTCAGACCTTTCCCTATGTTTCAACTTTCGTGTGATACCGGTATGCAGATTGTCAGAAATAAAGGTGAACCTTAAATTTTAAGTTCTAAAAATTCCAAAAGTAATCAAAAAATTTTATTACTTTAAATAGTATTAATAACACGTCACATCGGTCAAAAACAAATGCGAAACGGCAACAGATTTATTTTTTTATTCTAACGCCTCAGTATTTTCAAAAGAAGTTTGCCAGTAATAATAGAATGTTGCTACAAGTACTGTCCTTTTGAAAGCAACTAATTTATCTGTAAAATCTGTAAAAATCGCCATCACTGCTAATTTCAGTAGTTCTTGTAAAATCGACCATCTAGATTTGCACTAGTTCATAATGAGCCTTGTTCAATATCTCAGCAATTTCTTAAGATTCAAGTGTTTTATGCTACTGAGCAGAAAGCACTCTTGTATGATGAAAGTTGAATAATCATAAATAAGTTGAAATTAAGAGAATAATGAAACAGTGTTCAGTTCAAGCTTGACCCTAACTGCTTGGCTACTACCAAGTAAGGTGACTCAATAACTCATTTGATAGTTCTATTGGTAGTATGTCAACACTAAGTTTCTTCAGTCAATAAGTATTATTCTCCACAAGTTAGAGGTCCTGAAAGCGGAGAGTAAGGTATTCATTCATACTGCTAGCTCAGAACTTCGCCTAGTGCAAAAATACTTATAAAATTTTGTGTTTCGATTTATGGAGCAAACGCGTTTTTATTCTGCCACGTCAGAAATGATTGACCAAACACAAATGAGAACAAGAACAAATCCCCATTAGTTTATCTGAGTAAGGTGGCGAAGGAGAGGTAAGTAAACAATTTCAATGTTGAGCATTGAGATCAAACTTTTCAGCCTGCTACAGTTCGCTATGAACGTTGCAATTCTCTATCAGTTGCACTTGTAATTGTCATTTTATTCTATTATTAGTGGTAGTTATCGAATCTGATGTGTTTCTTGGATTATTTTTGCACATATTCAGAGACTTTTTAATCTGAATTTTATTATGGTTGATCAAGCGAAGCATAATTCTTATAACAGTCACTATAGCTTAAACTGTGTTGCACAAAGAAGTCCTTAGTTAAACTTACTTAATGTTTGGCCATTCGAAGGTCGGCGTTTTCATCATAGGGCTAGTGTCCCAAATTCGAGACTCACTATTGGGATCTTGGAAACCGTAAGAGATATGAAGTTGGTTAAATTAAAAAAAAGTTGCCTATTTTGGAGATTGATTTAGTGATGGTTTTGTTTCTTTAAAAAAGTTTACGGCTTACTTTCGCTAGAAACAAAAATATCCGACTTTTTGTAAAGTGGAATACCTCAGAAATGAACAAAGATAGAAAAGAATTACAAAAAGGAGGTTTTAGAAAATTTACTCCCGATCACAAATAAAACATTTAAAACGTACTATACAGTAATATGAAGATTAAGTAGGTTTTTAGTAAAAAAATTATCTTTACGCTCCACCACCCAACTAAAGAAACAGACGATTGTGAAAATGATTTGTTTGTGTTCCGGAGTAAATTCTCTAAATCCTCCTTTTTACCGTTTTTTCCATCTTTGCTCGTTCCTAAGATAATGAAGATTGGATATCTTTGTCAAATATCTAGTAAGCCATGAACTTTGCCGAAAAACAAATGTATCAGTAAATTGATCTCCAAAATTGATAACTTTCTTATAATTTAACCGACTTTGTATTTCTTACGGTTTTCGAGGTCTGAATGGTGAACCTCGAATTTAGGACACACTGTATAATGTTAAAAGCTTTTCTTGTTAATTTAACAATTTTGTTTCATGTATTATATGTATGTTTCTGTTAAAACTTTATTTGGTTATCCAAACATATATAATTTTAAAGATCATTATTTACAAAAAAAGAACTTTGAAGAAGATTAGCTGTCTTATATCATAAACGTTTGACTAAACTAATAACAATGAGATTTCCGCATCAAATGCCAACTTAAATGAAAATACAAAGGAGGCAGAACTTTTTCCTGGATTGATTACTCGTTTGTATAGAACAATAATCTTCAGTAACTATACGTTTAAAAATATCATAAAAAAGCAAATAAGTTTTTTACGTAGGTAATGATATTAATTTTGCTAATTTAAAAACAAATACTACTAAGTTGCAAGATTGTTGTGCCAACGATCTGTCCCAGTTACACAAAAGAGAATTTAACTAAATTATTTCAAGCAGGGTAAAGATAATTTTATCCAGCAGCAGTTCAGAATTTATGATTCAATTAACATAGTATATGTAATATTTGCCCTTCATTCATGGTAACATTGTCTAGTTGTATTTTCCTTTGTCTTTAATGTCAATTGTAGAATTTGTATTGCCTCTTTCACCAAACTGCAGAATTTCACTCAGTCACTCAATATTACATTGTGTCTGTTGTAGACTAAATTCATTCCTTTATTTGCAATTTCTTCTGACATTGTATTTTATACTGTATAAATGCTGCATTTCTGCTATTTCTTTCCTTGCATTCAACTTTAACTTTTTACATATTGGATAGTTACATAAATAATTAAAGGGATTTTTGTTAAGATAAAGAATAATCATATTTACTGATTACGAGGAGTTAAATGTAAATAGTCATAATCGTATTATTTATATTTTCAAGGTGCTAGAATTTCTAAGAATATTAAATAAACAAGGAGGTTATAACTTAGAAGCTTTTTAGACGAAACACCGATTTGAACTTCAGTGCAATAAGTAGAAGAATAAGAATTCCCCATCTATGTAGTATTAGTATCATCACTTTCTCAATTTTTAGCTTCTATAAGACATGACTGGCAGTCTAAAACAGATCAGATTATTATCCATCGATTCCACTAAGCTCATCTCCTCTTACTAGGCAGCTCTATTAGTGTGTCTTTCAAATTTGCAGTGGCCATAAAGGCTTTGGTAAATTCTAGTCAATAGCAAAATTGTTTTGGATTTGTTAAGTTTAGTTTAAAGACTAACTGATTATCGCCAATATTTCTTTACCTCCTGCTTCATTTTGCCGAGTTTTGATCCTTTTAATTATTATCTTTCTTCTTGGAAACTAGCGTACAAAGTAAAACAGTGCTTGACCTAGAAGTACTGAATCGAAACGCCAATTCTACATTTGTAAACTGCGTTTAATTGCCATAACAGTGATCTCCAAGAAAATCACATCAGGAATAACTAACCAAAAGTTGATGTCATACATCTCAATGTCCAAAAATGGTTAAATGTATCCCTACTACCCAAAAAAACAATAGAGTTATCTCATGAATCACAGGAAACAAACGGTTTCAAGAAAGAACTAGAGAAGACATTAAGAGCTCAGCTTATTTATTCCCATGATATCTGTCTACTCAAAGTAGTGTGAGCTGCAAGTGTCCTGTGGTAGAACGGTCAACTGATGAACATATAAAGTAAGAGTCCTAAGTCGTGTTGCTAATGGAAGAACTATTAAACTGTAGGGAGAAGTTTTTAAAGGCAGCAAAGGAACCAGTTGGCAGAAATAATATAACGTAGACAGTGGAATAACTAAGCCTGGATAGTAATCAGAAAGAAATCGTTAAAATATCACCTTTAGCAGACCCACATCTTCCCACTACCATAGCCAACTGGCAATTTACCAAAAGTATGGTAACGGATAATACAATCTATAGGAAGAATAAGTTCAGTTTCTTGAAGTTAGTTAGGCTTGATGGAAATTGCTAGGATAAAAAGGCTTTAAGCTCGATCAAAGTGGTAAAACGACTATCCGGCATCCAAACCAAACCCTTCAAGCTTTTTAGTCTAACATCCTTTCTTTTTAGATCTTTGGCAGAAATCAATTCATATGAGTCTAATGTCATTTTCTTTATCAAGAGAAAGAAGATAGGTGTCTTGAAGAGAATCTATACTGTACGGAAAACCACAAACATATGCGCAAGAAAAAAGATACTTAAGAGTAACTTTAGACAGACAACAAGTTGACGAGGTTATAACTAAGTCTACAAAGATGTTTTGGCATCCCTAGATATCTCATTGGCTGTATGCAGCTATGATCAGATCAGGAGTACAAAAAGACTCAGTGGTCTGGTACGTAGTGTACAGTGTACTACCATTGCATGGTTGACACTCAAACGTTAACCTGCCTAAAAAATAGTTAGAGAATAGACGAGTCGACTAATTTTCTATACGAATAAATCTTGTCTAAATAATGGGCAGTTTTCCGAGTCTTTCAGGCAGAAATCTGTACCATCCTACGAATGATATACACAGGCAAAGTGTGAAAGAGGAACGACGAACTGAAATCTATTTCGATAGCCAGAAGAATGCGACTTCTGCTTAAGCAGAACAATAAATTCTGTTGTTCAGGAGTACGCTGATTCTTTGGAAAAGCTTGCTACAGCAAAGAAGGTTAACTTTGTCAACGTTACCAAGAAGGAGAACAAACTTGTCCAAGTAGTCCAGGACTGCTGCTTGGAACCAGAAACCATTCAGAGGGTTTTAATTCTGAAGGTATGGACTCAAAAAGCGAACTGATCAAAAATCAGTGTCTCTTGCTAGGCGAAAAAACGTATAATCAGGAACCGGTTATTGAAAAAGAGCCAGAGTATCCTACCATTTGAAATGCTGATAAGCTACTGCACTCTAAGAAGACATCTGTCGTTTATAGGCATAGAAGAAGACTCAGCATGCCGTAAATGTAAAAACAATAAAGGAACATCTATTTGCTTTTTATGAGAATAAGGATATAAGAAGTTGATGTGTAAGACTTTTTAGATTACTACTCTATTAAAGGAAAGGTAAGAATTTTCGCTTGCATTTTCGTACAGAAATCAGGTTGGTTTGGGTAGAACAGAAAAAACAGAAATAGTTGAAGGAATGAAGTAAGTTAACAAGGACCTGTAAAAACCTAATTCCTAGAATTGATGTGCTAAACTGAAAATCTAAAATTTTCGACAGCCGACACCTACAACGGCAGACGTTCCAAATCGAGTATCTTTCATATTAACTTAATCATTTTCAGAAATGATGTTGACAGAATAGACCTTAACGTAACAAAAATGTAAAAATTGGGAGAGCTTAAAAGCTATAGTGCCCTGCAAAGCTAAAAAGTCTTAACTCAAAAAAAAAACAAAACTGATTTTAGGTTATTGCTGGATCTTTTGCACTAAAATCTATTTGTATGCTAAACAAGAAAGCCCTAACTTTGAAAATAAGTGATACAGACCAAATTCTAATAAGGCGGTAATTTGGAGAAATACGTTTCATTCAATATCTCAAAACTGTTATTTTTAGAGTGAAGGCCTTTTTGCTTTGTAGGGAAGTGATTTGGCTTGATATTTCGAAAGTTTTCTAGTTATCTATCAAGAAATAAGAAAAGGCACTCACAACTCCAGACAAAAAGAAAAAGAAAGAAACATCATTATTAAGAAAAACTTAGGTTCCACTGAACACAGTCCCGTAGACTAAGCTCAGAATTTTTAAAAGCAAGTATAACTGAATTTTCCTTGTAAATTCTTCAATAGTGGTCTTCTAGAGTTGAGTTTCTTTTTTTTTGCTATACCAAAATGTTTGGCAACGACACAATTCACTTAAATCTCATAATGGCTCTGTCTATCGAATTTACGAATTTTGAGAATTAATTCTAAGACAAAAGATGTCGAACAATATTCAGAAAATAATAGAATAAACATGTCAGAAATAAGAAAACTTAAGCAACGGTTACGTGTCTTTAGTTACGGTGCTGAAATAAGTTGAATGCATATAAACATCACCTAGAAAACCTCTTCAATCAGACCACATTCAGGAGGCACCTACACATCCATTAAATTTGGTTTTAGGTCTGTTTGACAGCATCCAGGCCCGAGATGATGGATAGCACGATCTCAACAGAGCATTGGCGGTTTTCTGATGATGACGGACTGTTCCAGCAGGATCTGGCTCCCTGTCACAAGCTAACCAACAGATTATTTACCAAAGAAGAGTTGACAGTGTTGAACTAACCGGAAAAATGGCCAGACTTGATCCTCATTAAAAATTTGTGGGCTATTGCCAAGGAATGAAATGCTCGACCAAAACTAAGATGACCGGAAGTTTCATTAAAGTCTGGTATCGCAACCTAGAAGTGAAGGAAATGTGCAGAAAACTCATTGATTCAATGGTTAAGGTGAACAAAGTAATTAAAGTGAATGGAAGTCACATTTTTTTCTTGTTATTCTAAAAAGCACATGTTGATTTCGACTATAAACAATTTGATAAAATGATCTACTGAAAGGAAATACCTTCTGGGAACAACCAATACAAGCTAGTTATACATACATAACCAAAGGTAGAGATGGAATAAGCATAACAGATTTTTTCGTATACTCACAAGATGTCAAAAATGTAGTTACTGAAATTAAAACAATAAAAGAAGCGGAACTAGTAACCGACTATAGATTGGTGAACGCATAAATGAAATTATGGTGGGCTAACCAAGAAAAAAAACCAGCGTACACAAAATTAGCAGTATACAAATTTAAAAATCTAGAACTGAAGAAAAATACCAAAAGGAAACAGATAGGACCTTTAAAGAACTTAAGGAGACAATTACGAAATGGGATTTGAAAAAGAAATAGGAACAATTTAAGGAAATATTAATAAATAGAGCAAAACAAATCTGCGGGAAAAAGATAATTAGCAAAAATAACAGAAAAACAATAACAAAATGGTGGAATAAAGATCTACAAGCTAAAGTGATAAGGCAAAAGGATGCATGGAAGAAGTATATCTATATGACCCAAGACTAAGATAAAAGTGAACACATAAAAATACGAAACAAAGTTAAAACACTAGTAAGAGAAGCCAAAAAAAAGTTGGGAAGACTTCTGAAAAGTACTAAATCAAAAATACAAAACAAATAACAGATGTTTTTGGAATAAACTGAAAGCGATGGAAGGCAAGAGAAGGAAGGAAATACAGAAGATAAAAGATACAGATAAACAACTGAAAGTAAAAACGGCAGAAATACTACGAGTGAGGAAAGAATACTGAGAAGTTTAAAAATGCAAAAGAAGACTCGACAGGAATAACTGAAGAGACAGAAAGAAATCAACAGAGGGAAGAAGAAGAAATAGGTAAGATCAATTGGGCGAATTTCGAAGACAGCCTACAGGAAATTGAATTGGGAAAGGGGAATGGAACAGACAACATAGAACCAGAATTAATAAAATGGGTAGGGGAAGAAGGTAAGAAATGGTTGCTAGAAATATACAGAGAAGATACCAAAAGAATGAGAAAAAATCTAACTACCATATACCAATTCACAAAAAAAGGGAAGGAAACAGACTATAATAATTACAGAGCGATCTGCTTAACAATGGTAGTATTGAAACTATATACTAGAATAATTGAAAAAAAGATAAAAGAAATTGTAGAAAGAAATATAGAGGAAGAAACGGCAGCATATAGAAAAGAGAGACAAACAAATGACAACATATTTATATTAAGAAGTGTGATAGAGAAGAAATATGAGGAGGTGGAAGTACTGTACATCATTTTTATAGATCTTGGGGCAGCATTTGACAAGGTCAATAGAAAGGTAGTATGGGAAGTACTAGAAGAACTAAAAGAACCTCGCAAACTAATACAAGTAACTAAGAGTGTATATAGAAGAGTCTTAGAAAAAGTACAGGTGTATGGAAAGAAATCGGCATCTTTTGAAATGGAAAAGAGAAGCAGGGAGACAGCCTGAGCCCTCTGCTATTTATCCTACATAGTAATGGACAAAATAGTTAAAAATACAAGAAGAAGAACAGAACACCTGCAAACAACTATAGGATAAAATAATCTACAACCAGTGAAAATCGACTCTTTTGGATTTGGATAGTAGAAACAGAAAATACGAAATTAGAAATAAGAGCATACAAGTACCTGGGAGTTATGTTTACGAGCGACGGAAAATGCGATTTAGAAATAGCAAATAGAACAAAAAAAAGCAACAAAACTGTACTATGCACTTAACAAAACAATATTTGGAAAACGAGAACTGGACAACAAAATCAAACTACATTACTGTACCCACATTAAAGTACGATAATGGCGGCCGAAATGGAATACTTAAGAAGAATTGCGGGGAAGACACGCCTAGATAGAATGAGAAATGAAGAAATAAGAGACCAACTAAAACAGGAACCAATAATGACAAAAATGAGCAAACGTAAATTACTATGGTACGGACACATTACAAGAATGACGAACAACAGACTAGTAAAGAGCATTACAGAAACAAGAAGAGTGAAGAAGAGAAGGGAAAGAAGACCAAGGAAAACATGGATGGAACAAGTAGTTAAAATAGTAAGCGAGAAAGGAAAAACACTGAATGAGATGAAACAATTAGCGAGGAACCGGAAGGCATGAAAAAAATGGGTTAACAGCCAACAGAGAGAGCAGACTCGGATGCGGCGAAAGGGCATAAGGAAACCAAGAAAGAAGGAAAGGAAGTCACGTTTCTTTCTTGTTATTCTAAAAAGCACATGTTTCTTTTGACTATAAACAATTTGGTGTGATAAAAAGTTTAAAAATCATTTGTTTATGTATTTGGGATTTACTAAAAGGGCTCAGGAAAGAACCGGTACGGATCTGACTTCAACTAAGGAAATGTGGAAACTAGACCACATCACAGATCGTTTTTAATTAAGTGGTAAAATACTAAAATAACGGTATGAAGTTTTATTTAGATATTTTGTAGAATAATAATTTTATATTTTTCATGATACGATGTAATACAGTAAACGTTGGATTTTACACACGTAAAATTTCAATTTTAGTACAGAAAGTTGTAGCCATTCCGCAAAAATAGTAATTCCAATTTCAATTTGCTCGAAAGTGAATGAATAGTTGGAAAATTCAACAGTATATTTTGTTTTAGAAGGAATATTACATTGTATTTTACATTAAATGTACGTGGTTTGGTTTATAGGTTATTCCTCCCTTGATACGATTCTGTGCAGCACTACTACAGGTAATTAAGAAAAAGTTTTGATAAACTTCGTAGCAAGTTTTAACATTTTGGCCAAAAATGCTTATCATAAAACCCAAGCGTTAAAAATTCCATTTAAGAAAATTTAATATCATATAAATTATTATTATTAACACATAACCGTTCTTGCCGTGGAAAGCGTAATTAAATCCAAGAAAAAGTTTTTATAAATTGCCGGAAATATTATTCCTGATTAAATTCTAGATCGCTAGATATCTTTTAATACTTTATTTTTTAATTTAAATATGTGTCGTTCAATTTGTATATAAAATACCAAAGAGAATTTTTAGTGGGTATTCCGGAACAGCATTTTAAAAATAACGAAAATGTAGTTTTACTTGAAACCCTGTCGGTGAACCATCCTCCATTAATTTAGAACGTAATATTTAGTAAAACAGTCAAGGAAGGAATGCCGAGAGAGAAATATTTCCAAAAGTGAGGGACATTCCTTCATAACTCAGTTGGGTTTCACATTATGAAAGCGTTATGCAGAAGACCGTGTTTGCTTCACGTTATCAAACAAAACGTAGATAGAGACGGGACTCTAGTGAGTAACTAACAGAGAGCTAACACTTTTGTTTGTAGAACCTAACGAAATTATTTGAAGTACGTAATGACACCGTTAAACGTGTACAAACTTTGTGTTTGATTTATTGTTATAATTATTAAAGTAAACGATATTTATCGCGTAACCCTTGGTGGTATTTATCTTTATAATTGATTCATGTTAGGTATTCATAATATAAGAAACTTCTGCTACGATAGTAACTATGCAATTTTCTTCAACATTAGATTCACTTTTTACCCCCGCGTAAAGAAGGAAGTGACTTCAAACTCTGGCTTGTTATCATTATTTAAAGTAAACTATAGCAAATACCAGCATGTGCTGGTATTTACCTAGTATCTTATAAAGTTATAATTAATTTGCCGTGTATGTTATACTAAAACAAACTCTTGATAAGCATAATAATAATCTGGGGATTTTCGTGAAAAAATTATGAATTCCACAAATTTAATTTGAGAAATAAAATTTTCCACCCTCGAGCAAACAACCGTGCAACTTTAATTTTTGTTCGAAGTGGAAAATTTTTCCAGAAAAAGTAACTTTGTAAAATGCGATTTACTATTGTACTTGGAGGAGAAATTTTCATTTTCTAAGATTGTGTTCTTTTCTCACTGCACCTGAGGGAAACCAAGAACTAGAACACGGATGTTACAGTCGAAATAGCGATTATTTTTAAAATAAGTTTTGTGTTACAGTCTTTGCGTGTCTGATATTCTATAACAGTATCCAACAAAACGAATTATTTATTTGAAAGAAAAGCACAAAGTTTTCAAGGCAATCTTAAATTATTTATAACCGTATTTTTGTAATGTCACGTTTCACAGCGAAGTTTCTATTGCACTGTACAACAATCAATATCGACTTTAGATTAAGTTGTCGGAATAATACTAGTTTTAAATTATTTACGAATTTCATGTCCTCTCAAACACTTCCCACTTTATCATTATTTCAAATTCTAAGCGGTAATGCAGAAAAGAAATGCGCTAGTCAAACAAAGTGTAATGAAAAGTTTTATTATACAGACGAAACGTAGAATTAAAGCCACAAAGAGTTATTTAGTTTTGTGTATTTTATGGCTTAAACTGTCTAGTCTTTACTATTATTAATAAAGTATACGGTTAAAAGATGAATAAATAAATGTTCAGCTAGCTTGGTAAAAGTTTTAAGGATTCCACGATCTGAAACCTCTTAAAGATAAATGGCATCAATTTAACAATTAAATAATTTATTTGTAGCATTGATCGATCTTTTTATTAGAATAAAGATTGCATTTTTTTTTAAATTATAGAGTAAGCACAAAAACAAATTGCAGTAATTGATTCTGTATCTTTTTGCTCTACTCGGACACAACTATTATTTCTGTATACTGACTAATTCTGATTGAAATCTACCAGTGTAAGAAGACGATATCTCTTCTTTGAGCAAGTGCGAGAATAAAGAAAAAAAA
>VTPC01005237.1:7084-32331 GCA_011009095.1 Ignelater luminosus
TACAGGTTGGAAAACGGTCTGATTTGCCGAATCGAAATACATTTGGGGAAACCGTTATAATGGGCAGTTTGCCTTCTCCATTTTAATGAACTGCCATTCCGGCATCTGTTTCAATACCTAGACGGTAAATCAACGGGTCCGAAATCTTTGAGAGAGCCAATCGGTGAAAAGCTAAGTGGCTGCGAAAAACGTCCAGTGATTCGCTGAAGAGTCTTGGCTGTCAGATCCCCAGAAAGACTAAATAAAGATCAGCAATATCTACTTGATATTTCCATGGCAATAAAGTCAGGAAACTGTAAAGAGGATTTGGTTGTACGAAATCCTGGTCCCTTGTCACACTCGAGGTGGTTGACAACAGCAAATCGAACTCTCAGATTGTACTTAAGTGAAGAGAGTCCCACGCCTAAATTTCAAGAAATAGTTGTATTTATTCTGAAGTCGTACATGCCAATGTGGTTTAGTTTTAAAACAAGTAAATACTTTACAGACGGACCAAAACTTGTGTACCAATCAATACAATTTTCAAGGTACCTGCCTGAAGATTTACGTAATATTGTCGACCCTGGGATAGAACGAAATGGCTCTTTTCGCTCATCCAGAACATTTAATGTTAGCCATGACATAAGATAATACAAAACACATAAGAGAGCTCGGACTTCAACGAATTCTAAAGGCGAGACAGTTAGATCAAAAGACAACAACTATCAGAACATTTATGCGGCCAAAACTCAATTTCAAGGCTCAACACTACTCGGAAATAATTAACTGGATGGACTGTGATTTATCTTCGCTCCCATTATTAAAAGATATCAGTGATGATGAATTTAAATCACATATTCAAAGTGACTCAGTCCTTAATTGGGATATAACATTCAAGACATTCCCAGTTCACACACGGACAGTTGAACAATCCCTAAAACTTGTGATAGAAGCTTCGGGAAAAGCGGAGCTAAGTCTAGGGATGGTTTTATCAGAACGACTTTGCTGTCAAGGTCAACCATGCCTAACTTTGCTCATAAATCAGATTTAAAAGTACTTTCAGCTAAGAATGAGTAAAAACGGAGATGCTCAATTGTTCAACATGAGTTTCTTAGACCTACGACTCTTCACACAAAAACCTAGTGTTTTCAATAAAAAACTCTGTTTATAAATATGACTAATGGTCTGAAATAATTTTTTTCTAAACACTTAACCTTGTATTCAATAAAGAAAACCAAAAAAATAACATGTAAGTTGTTAGTATTTTTTTTGAACTATGATCTACCTTTATTTCTAAATTCTTTTCCAAATTTCTTTAACTTTGAAGCCAATGCGCGACCGAAAGATGTTGACAGATTTAAGTAATATTTAAACTTTATTTTCTGTAGTTCTAATGCATTAGAATTTGAGCTATTACATTCGGGAAGAAGCTAATTTAAAAATGTTAAAAATTATCATAGAAATGTGAATTTTTTCAAATTTCGGCAAACTAAAGAGTGATTTTATTTCTTTTTTTACACCGTTTTAGTCTCCCCAATTCGCAACTTTTCCGTGGTATTACGACTTGAAAAAAAAAATTTTTTTCGGCCCACCCTAATGTGCGAGTACTATTGGAAGAAAACAAAAGACAGAATAAATACATAACAGAACAGAATATGCTGCGACGAAGTTGACAAACACTACAGAAAGAGACGGGAAAAGATTGATTTAGACTAATTTAAAAATATTTTTTAAAAGATGAGCAAAATAGCACTGTTCAATTAAATCTAAAAAAGGAAAGGTGTAGAAGATAATGAAAAATCTGATAAGTGGGAATAATATACAAATAGCTATACTGCAAAACAGATACGTTAGAAAGAAATAAACAAACAAAATTTGTAGCAAAAGTAATATGCAAATGCACACTAAAGACCAATAGAAGGTCAGGTTCAAAATCCTATTTCTTTTCGTACATGTAATCTGCTAAAGTGTATGTAAATCCAAACTTAACAAAACCTGAAACAACTAAATTCTCTTAGATACCTTTTGAGTTTTTTGTTTCTTTTCATTGCACTTTGCTGACACTTTAGCTTGCAGTTCGGCTGCTGAAGAGTCTTCAATGTAGATGCTAAACAAAGGTCTTGTTAGTCATTAGGTATAGGGATCATTAATTCTTGTTTGTGCTGGAAGCTTGTCCGGAAATGTAAAGTGAAGTATGTAAATGCTACCCTTAGAGAGTTGCTTGCTCTTCCGATAACTTTAGCCGTTAATAACTGATAATGAATAGGAGTACAAATAAGTAAGTTAAAACAGACAGAAAAGAAGAAAAAGTATTAGAAGCAACAAAAGAATGCAAATTTCTGTGGATGCTTCATATTAATATTTATAAGAAATTTCGCTGATTAATAGTGTTTCTTTACTAGCCTAGTCTACAGCATTTTAGCCGTCCCTACCTTACCATAAGCCACTGTTCTTCAACCAGTGTGTGCTATACTTTAATCGTTCTTTTCCGTTAGTAGTTGAAAAATCGCCAAAATCTAAATCCTAATATACTGCGACAGAAATCGCTAATGTAAGAGTAGCACCTTTATACATTTTGGAACAGCAGTGGCATTACAGTACTTAATAATCAGACAAAGAGTTTTTTTCAGTTAACACTGCTGAAATATGCAACTTGGCAACTTCTATAGTTTTTGTACTTTTAAGACACACAATTAAGGTTTTACTAAAAAGTTGTTACTTGACAACATTTTAAAAAAATTGCACAAAACTTAGCGCACGCCAAAATTGGGGTACCATTAAAGATTTTGTAATCAAAGAAATACAAATGCAAAATCTAACACAACTTAAGTTTTCTAAAAGATGCTAAACAGAGCCGTTTTTAAAAATATGCGATGACAATATCAAAGCGACACTTTATTCTTGAACTATTCTTGACAGTTAATAGAGCTTTGATTTCCATTCAGTGTGAGATAGTGCTAGATGTATTGAATTAGTCGTTTCATAAAAAGAATTACGTGATCTTTACATTTCGATGCTTTAACACGTACGTGAAAATCATCGAGAGAGCAAACAGGGACACTTGAGTGATGTTTTTTGTGAGACAAAAAATCATTAAAGGAGCAACAACTACAACTATGCGATTCCTCGAAAGCTCACTTATATCTTCATCATTGCCTCAACAATCAAATAAATGATTTCAAATATATTTACACATGTTTGGTGTGTAGTTTATGATAGTTTCCCGAATGTCCAGGAAATTAAGATGGAATCCGTTGTGGTTTAATTCAATCAGAATTTATCGTTCAAATTGTTTTAGGGAAAAATATCCGTCGCTCCATCTCACTTCTAGCCCCGTGTAAATAAAGACCCAACCATGTATTTTTCAAAAATTATTTTTCTCTGAGATTATTTTATTGCAGGGTCATAAAGTCTGATTTCTGCGTTATCTTGTAATAATTTATGCACTTGTCAAGCTTTAATATTATGAATTTAAGTATGCAGCTGCAGCTTCCAAATGCAAGAACACGAGCGTTCTGCCTTTTGGGCAATAATATCTCGAGATTGGTTAAAATTGCGATGTTAAATGGCCAATCAAGAATTTTACCTATTAGTTCTCGGGTAAAAAGCCTTTCCTTCTTCTAGTCAGTTGACAGCTAGTGCTTGGTACGCGCAACATATATTATCCCAAGTTTAGCGCGCGCGACGTTGTTTCACCACGACCTGCAGGAGGTCCACGCTACCTGTTATTCCCTTGTTAGTGAATTGTTACGCATACCTGGATTTCTTCGAAAGTGTCTTGTTGAAATCTGAGCAGGGACTTTTTAGTCGTGTCCTGGGTAAAAACGCGTTAAGGTCTTTGGAGGAATTTTCTTTTAATAAATTAATCCCTTGGTAATCAAGAGGAGATACCTAGAGCTATTTGTTAGCATCCGTTTTATACTGAGTTATAATCTCCTCGCGTCGTTGCTAATACCGTTCCGTCCTGTTTGTTAAAATATACTTCCTCCTAGGAATCACTGACGGCAAGTTGTTACTTGTGATTCCTCACCGTACAATCAACAAGTGGAATATACCTACGCATTTAGATGTCGTCCGAGCAGTGTGTTATGTGACCTGTGAGGAAACATTTGTTGGATGTATATTGTAATTACTAGCGTAAGTCTGCTAAATATTTTGTAACTTCGTATACAGCAGAACCTCGTATGTTTATTCAACCATCACCTTATTTTGCATTGTTCATGGTTTTAGTTTATGTAAAGTTAAACAGAGATAACTTAACCTTTAAACCCAAAATAAAATTAAAAATACATGTATATGTATAATTAAATGGACCCCATACAAATTGAATTATATTAATATAAATTAATAAATAAAAAGGATTCTCCAAAGAGTTCTAAGTGTGAGAATTGTATAACATACCTCTAGACGGATCTGTTTCGACCTTATTCTGGTCTGATCATGATGAGACTGAACTGTTTGGAGAATCCTTTTTATTTATTAATTTATATTAACTTTTAAAACTTGTCGCCACTTCACACTGCGTTTAGTGGTATCACCTCAAGTAAATTTATTTTTAAACCAATAAATATTAGCGGATACCTCGATACTGTTGTTTTGGTATTAGAAATAATATCTTATAATGCCAAGCCTCGAGTTTTCGATGATCAAAATTCAGGTTATTTCTAGAATTCTCAACAAGAAAACCTGTTTGTAATATTTGACCTAAACTAAAGTTGAAGGTTATATAACGCCTGGGAACTTGAACTAAGTTCTATCTCGTCATAGTCAGGTTAGTTTTAATACTATTTAGCTAGCACAGGGTAAAATGTAAGTCGATTAACGTTGTGTATTTCCTTTATTTTTTTACCTTGTTTATTTCAAGTTGTTTTGACTTTAAAGTAATTTGTTGTGGTGATCGCTCCATTAGGGCGCTTTGTCATCTGGTGTTATTAAAATTTACGTTTCATTAAATGTTCGATAAACATTATTTAGCTTCATTTATGTTCAACTAAGATCATTTACTTTCATGAATATTTTCTTTTACTATTTACTGCTGTATGAATACCGAGTGCTGCGTTTTAAACCCGTACATAGGACAATGCATGGAGATTTAGATTTTTATAATTCCCGCTTCCCACATGAACCTGTAGAGCAGGTAATGGTATCAATCGATAGGATAGAAGTTCCCTCTCAATTTGGCTTGAATTGCTAATGGCATCGTTAGAGCAGATATTTTTTCCAAATCTGACAGCAATAAATTAGTTCAATGAACAAACTTGTTTAACGAATTCTAATTATGGGTTAAAATAGCAATCTACAAGGACAACTAAAATAAATTGTAATAAATTGGAAAGCAGGAATTACAAAAATCTGAATTCCCAAGCATTGTCGTATGTACGGGTTCGAAACTTCACATTCGGTATGTATGTCTTATGTGAACCAAAGGCTGATATTTCTTGTGTTTATTTTTAAAATTTATTGTTAACGCTTATTTGTTTGACGGATGAAAGTGTAGATTTGCTTATTACTTATATTTGTTGTTTTTGTCCCGTAGCACACTTATTATCTGTTTCAGGAAATACGACGCTTTTGGTAAAAGCTACCGTCGATCTCTAACTGCGTACGAGTTGAGTGTATTATTAGTCATTATTGTTGACCGTGTTAGTATCAGCTACGGCAAGGATCACCAAACATTCCTACAAAGCCTACAAGTATTACTCTGATATCTGTACACTATCGTGACCTGGGAAGTAAACCAGTTGTGGGGTTCCTTCTTCTCTATCGTGGTCGTTGACCACAACTGGCGTCCTTTAAACTTCAAGAATCTCTCACTCCAACTACCGTAAGGCATAAGTTGAGGAAGAAAGAAAATTGTAAAACTTTGTTGTGTCGACGCATGGGATTGGTACATAGGATGACACTCGAAATCGAACATTCAAATTTGATGAGAAGTGGAAACTCAAGGTACCAAATTGAAGCTAGATATAATTAAATTACATCAGGTCAACTAATTATATTCACCGATGAAGCAACTTACACTCACACTACTAGGGCTTCACAAAAAAACGTTTAAAGGTTTTTACAAAATAATCAACAGTAACCCAAACCCACTGCTTCAAGAGTGACAAAACGCTTCACACTGATCCTGCCGCGAACAAGAGCAAAACCAACCGCTGGTCGCGAGCTGCTAAGTAATCGCAAAACTCCATCTAGAGATTTGGAGAAATCACACAAGATTGCCCGAATGATAATCCCGGCAAGAAATAAATTAAAATTCTTATTGGCGAGATGAAGATAGAAGAAGAAGAAGAATTCCTGTTAAAAACTAATCAACTAAACCAGGCAATAATCAAAAAGTAGAAATTTAAGTTCCGAACACCTAAACTAACCCCTTAAATGTAACACAAACCGATAGGGTTTACAAGTGAGCTAATTTGATAAAAATTCTTAATTCGATCCGCTTCCACCCAACTTAATTAAATAAATAACAAAGAATGAAAAGAAAATGAAAACTAGTATCGATCAGCTACACATGACCACTTATTCAAATTTCACGCGTAACGATACAATAAAAATTTGGAACCAAAAATAATAAAAATCTTAAACTATAATTAATAAATCATAGATGAGATGAGCAAACTTAAATAATTAGAAATACTAACGAACATCTGCATAAGATCAATTTCTCTACAACAAAAAATAAAAATTAAATTGAAAATATGTTATACCATGTGTCCCGCTTGCTATAATAAATAATTAAAAAGTTCGTCAACCCGCTAACTGATATCAGTAACTAAAGAAGCCAATAAAAGATAACCAAGCTATCCACGTGAATTCACAACAACTACAAAAACTCCTCTCCAACAAGAGAAAACACTACCAAAAGGCTCGATCACACAGACAGTAATTAACTAACGACTATGTAAGAAGCGCAAAAAGTGAACGTGACATCTTCCGGAAGTGTCTTCTTTGCAACGGTTTTAATAACTTTTAATTCATGATGGAGAGTGTTTCCAGCGTCTTTTCAATTTGATTTCATCATTTTCTATACTTTTTTTTATTATTTCTTTTTCAGGTACCGCTTAATTTCCATTTTATTTCTTTAAATTGAAATCTTAGGCTGTTTTTCGGGTTGCAATTTGTGTATAATTTTGAAATTAACTGTTTTCATTCCAAAATCAAAGGGGATTTTCTTTCTAAAGAAAGCTCGCATAATTCAAGTTTTTTTTATAAAATTAAATCAAAGAATTCAACTGTAATACAAGAAATAATAAAGAAAGAATGCGCAAATTGCAAATTTTGGTTAGCGCGACATAAGGAAGTGTATCAACTTGTAGATAAAAATACTATTGTAGTAAATGCAGAATGTTGACGTTGTTAAAATGTGATATAATTTTAATAATGTTATATTTGCATATTTTGCAGAATTGTTATTTTGCGGTGTAGCCTAGCTTGTGATTTATTATATCTCAGTGGGTTGTTTTTGCGTAAAAAAAAATTTTAGGAATGACATAAACAGTATTAAACATTCAGTTGATTGTACTCAACGGGGTAATGCCGCAAAAGTTTTTATACAAGCTTAAAGAGACTATAAAACTGTAGTTCTAGCATTACCCTACCTCAGAGGTCAATCTTAGAAGGTTAATCTCACATCACAATCTTTCGGATCAATTCCTGTAGTTTGTTTATGGTCCTTCGATTCATTCCCTTCCCCCGTCATAGTCTTCCAAAGAAGAACCAATATCTATGAACTCGGCAGCTGCTACATCGACCAAACGCACTCTGCACATGGGACATCATGGAGATGTTCTACATCCAAAGAAAAGGGAAGATGCTAACGCATTTTCTTCCCACACCAGTTTGTTGCATTATTAATCATACTTTTCATCGAGACACCTTTCTACCAGAACTGCGTTCTACCATGGCAGAAAACAAAAAGCTCCCAGATGCGCATACAGGTGCAGACCAATCGTCTTCACACCAACAAGATGGATGACGTGGCCGCTTATGGGATCAACACGATCGATGCAGCAATCTCGTGCGCTGCAGAATACCCTCTCGTAGCTGTGTCATCCTAGTGAGGCCGAGGATTTACGCCCCTTTGCCTTGCCGCTAAAGAAGATACCATAACCAAAGACCCACAACAGCCAACGACCGCTGCAGTAGACAGAAAACCAGAGCTCAGAAACCCTCGATCTGGACGAGGGAGGAATACGTATACAAGGCAGCTCATCAGAAGCTGTACCAGAAGCATCGTACTTAGCCCACTAAAGGTTACCTCAGCAAATAAAAAAATAGAAGAATAATCTGCGAGTCCGCTACGGAATAAACAACAAATCCATTAAGGGATTAATAGAAAGACGTCTGCCCAGGACGATTAACTCAGTGAGCTCACAATATCAATTCAATCAACACAAGTCGCTGCAGCCGAGCCCAAACTGCTTTGTAAAGAATTTACACCCCTTTGCGGAGTTTCGTAGCTCAGACTCTTTCAAGTCGGGAAGGGTACAAGTTTACGAATAAACATAAAAGAATCAATCGAGTCATCAATTTTCAATCAATCGGTCGATAGAGAGTTCAACTGCAAAAGAAGAAACTACTATTTAACGATAACAACGAAAAGTAATCAAACGCAGGACAAGTTTGTTGAAGGACAAATCCAACTACCTTCAAGAACTACAATTAATAATTAATCAATTTGCATGACATTACAACAGCTACATCTACTTATCTGCCACAGGGCGGTTTCTTTAATTGTGTCTAGGTCAATAAGCGTTAGTTACTCCAATCAACTCGAAAACTACGTTCGACAATTTAATAGCAAACCAAACAGCCTTGCATGAAGAATATTTTAGTTTTGCATATAAAAAACGTTCCCTGAGAAGTTTGCAGTGTTTCACTAATAATTAAAGCAAATGAAAGTTTATCGCCGTGTTGACCGGGATCGGTTGCAATTTACAGTTCTGCTGTTATGTAGTTGGTCAGAACTTTTCCCTAACAATAATAACAAAAAGTTAACACACAAATTCATTTATTTCAGTTTCTTTTGTAACGTTATTTTAAAAATTTTGTGTCAAATTATTATTTCGTGAATATATTTAGCAATCATTCTGTAATAAAACCTTTTGTTGAAAACATTTTTTGTTTATCTTGTAGAATGTTTATTCTAATACACGTGCGATTTCTGGAATTACGCCGTCCCAGTCCGAACTTGTTTTAACATGTCTTAATTCACGCTTAAATTTTCCATCGCACATAGGGGTGCATTGTGGTCATGTATCACTCCTGTTTAAATCTGGCTTTTACTTTGTTGTTCGGCACGTTTGTTCCATTGTTGAGTGGGAGTGTTGGGTTTTCTGTTTTTATCTTACTCACGTCCTAATACAGTCGTGCTTGAAAATGTTGAGATCAAGTCAGCATAATCTCTCTTTGTAAGTTTGGAGAGAGTTTGAGTACAGAATGTTCACTGCTATCACAGCGTCTCCAATATATACAGGGTGTTTCTGGTGCGATGTCACACCAGCAAACGTATTGACCTTGACTTGATATCTGGCGCCCATACCGATTATAACATTTCCAATCACGGAGGTTTTTTATTGAGTTTCTATTTAAATCTCGCTGTTGGGAGCACAACATTTAGGTCTGCACAGGCATAGGGTCACTTTTTCGGGTTTTGACCGTGACACAGTCCTATGGAAAACGATTTTGTTTTCATAACTTTTCATGTCGTAGATCACATTTTCTGTCAGTTACATGTCATCATCAAACATTCATTTGTTTTATGCAGATCTGCTTCTGATAACTCGTTATAATGTAGAACATATCCATCATATGATTGCATGTAATTTCGTGGTACCCAATACCCAAACAATAATTTGGTGAAGCGCAATCCAGGTACGGTATGTCTATTACGGTGCATTTAGTCACCTTTTTTATTGGTGTACAATGATTATTAAGATAACAATCAGCTGAACAATGGGAAGCTTTCTTTAGATGCTCAGGCGTCGAATACGTCAAAAGTTCCAATCATGATTGTTAACAGCAAAGCAGAAAATAAACAAAATTGATTACCGCTGAATTTTTCGCAGTCAAATCTATTTGTATGTCAAGCAAAGAAACCCTAACTTTGAAACGAAATACCTAGTACAGACTAATCTTATACAAATGTGAAGAAAGCCACACGCGCTTCTTTCAAGATTATGGTTTTTAGAATTAGGGCGTTTTGCTTTGCAGAGCAGTATTTTAAGCAGTAGCATTTGTTAATATATCAAATCAACAAACAGTACTGACGTCGCTTTGTCAGAGCGTTTCCAATGCAGTAATTTAAAGTAGTCAAACGTATTGTAAGACACCAGAACTGATTTGTATTTTTGTGCAGCTGCTGTTCAAACGAGAAATTTGTTAGAGGACGTGCATCAGGTACTGGTAAGTACACATATTGTAAGAAGAAGACTTAATGATGCTGGTCTAAGGTCGAGAGTCCCAAACTAGAGGTAGTCCATGAAAGAACAAAATTGGCCTTTGCACTTCCATATCGAATTTGCTAGTTGGAGCAGTGAAGTGTTATTTACAAATGATAGTCATCTTTGTATAGGGGAAGAAATTGTGGCATTGATTGCCCCATTTATAACCAAGTATTTCCTATTTAAACCAAATAGACTCCGATTTCGTGATGTAAATCCGACAAAATACATTTAATACTTGAGGTTTCTATTTAGAATTTTAATATTAGAAGCCGGTTCTGACCATTAGCTTTGAAAGAGAAAAATAGATTAAGAACTCTAAATATAATTAGCGTTAATATTATTCCTGTAACAGCTTTCTATCTTCGTAGAAAAATATTAATATTTCATTACTGTTTTTCGATTTAAAACCTTATTACCTACCCCCAAACTAAAATCGAATGCAATAAAATTTATAACAGTCAACGAATATAAATACCTACCTAAATTTAAAATGCATTAAGTATCTACTGATTACACCTAATAGAGAATCTTTCTTTTGTTGTAGTATTCTTCAATCATCGATAATGAAAAAACAATGTCTTTAAAAAACAGCATTTAGCAATTTTTTGAAAAAAGTTCAGCAGATTCATCTAAGGCTAAGTGCAAACAGTGCAATAAATTAAATTCACTGGGAAGTTCCGAGCCTAGAAGGCAAACTATTTCCGGTTTGAAGCTACATTTGTCTAAATTCCATGAAACAGAACATAAACAATATCTAAAACGTCAGTTGGAAATCGACGATCACAAATCTGAAGCTAAATTAAGGCGATATGATTCACAAACCTCAGTAACCACCATTGACAGTGGCAGTGGTAGCAAACTGGTGCAGACCACAATCCCTAACATCGCGCAGACTCAGGCTTCAAAGTCGTCAAAATGGCCAGATCAACATGAAATATCACACAGAATTGATAAAGGTATTATGGATTTAATACTTGTCGATATGCTTCCATACTCTTTAGTAGAAAGTGAAGCATTCAAAAGACTTAATTTTACAGATCCTCATGGTCCCCAAAAGTACAATTTAAAATCAGAAAAATATTTTAGAACCACTTTAATGCCACAAACTTATGAAAAAGTTACAAAAAAAGTACAGGATTTGATTGCTAAATGTGAGTGGATCAGTGGAACTTGTGATATATGGACAAATCCTCCTAAAACATGCTCACTCTTAAGTCTCACTGGCCATTTTATTATTGGGCCTCAACGCCTTAAAGTTATACTAGGTGCTCAAGTACTCGAAAATGACCACACCGGATCGTACATTGAAGAAAAATTACGAGAAATGATAGACAAATGGAATATCGATAATAAACTATTTCTACTTTTGCGTGACAAGGCACAAAATATGGTCAGCGCTATGCGGGGTCAATTTGAATCTTTAGGCTGCATGTCACACACATTACAGTTGGTAGTAAAAGATGCATTGTTTTCGGAGGAAAAACACGAACAAGTCATTAAAACTTGCAGACATATTGTAGGGCACTTCAAACGAAGCGAGCAGGCTTCTAGAAAATTGACTGAATGTCAAATTCAATGCGGATTACCAGTACACTCATTAAGTCAGGATATTGAAGTTAGATGGAACATGTTAGCAAGATTGTTTGAACAAAAAACTGCCATAAATTTATACAGCTTGGAATATGGCCGTATTGACGTTCTTTCGCCTTCGGACTGGGAAATTATAAAGAATCTTACTGAGGTACTAAAGGTTTTTTATGAAGCTACACTTGATCTGTCATATGATAACGCATGCATATCCCTTGCAATTCCTTTGATATCACTGTTAAATAGAAAGCTGCAAACTAGGGACGAAAATGAAAGCGAAATAATGAGAAACATGAAAACACGGTTGCATGAATCAATGAATCGACGATTTGCATACGTCAAAAGACATCCTGCTCTAATAACTCCAACATTACTGGATCCAAGATTTAAAAGTACATATCTAAATTCTGATGAAGTTGACATTGCCACTTTGGAAATAGAAATCCATTTGAAGATGTGCACGGACGACGTTAGCGATACAATAAGTGAAAACTGTCATTCTGGAGATCCACAGCCATCTTGTTCATCTAGAATAGCGTCTTCAGAAAAAGGAGAAGGGCTTTGGGACGCCCATGATAAATCTATTTGTCACTTAATAGAAAACTCAAAAGGTGTGGAGAACAGTGATTGTTTATTACAAATTAAGCAAACTATTCAAGCATACTTGTCAGGGCCTAGGCTACAGAGAAGTGCAGATATTTATTCTTACTGGGATTGTAATCCATTTCTGTCTTTGGGAAAGGTGGCACTCAAATTCTTGTCAGCTCCACCGACGAGTGTTTCCAGTGAACAATTATTTAGTGCTGCTGGACAAATTTATTCAGACAGAAGGAGCAATCTGCGAGGCGAAAATGTTGATAAACTATTGTTTCTTACCTATAATATAAGATTGTTTAATTATGAATACTAATAAGAAATAACGATTACAGATACCTACTTGAAATTATTGGTATCTAGTTGTTGCCTTTTTGCATTCTTATGATTACGAATTACGATTAGTTTATAATTTAGTCGTTTAACTTTTGTTTCTTTTTTATATTATTGTTTTTTTCTGAAGTATCATACAAAATGACGAATTAAGTTTAAAAGAAGTTAATTTGTTCTTAAGATAAAAGTGATTTATTTGGTTTTGTTTATTACTTAAATATTAAGTACCTATACCTATTGTGATATTAGGTAACAACTTAAATAAGTAATTTTATGTTTAATATTTAAAAAAACCATGACTAATATTCAAAAGAAGAATCTACCTACTCAAATAAATACCTCACCTATTTTAAGTATTTTTGAGGCGCAATTATTATTTTTTTCTTAAATGAGGGGTTGTTATGCTGATTATCAATAAGTGAAAATGTCGAAGACTGTGTAGCTATGTGATTTAAAGATAAAAAATATAAAAATAAAGACTGACTGATTATAATAACGTTTTCTTTATTTTTCCCTCAAAGCATGATCCTTGTAAGGAAGTTTCGGTTTCGGTTTCGGTTTCGGCCGAAACTGAGACCGTTGCCGAAATTCGGTTTCGGTTTCGGTTTCGGTCGTAAAAACCAGTTTCGGTCGGACACTAGTTGAATGTGGCATCGGAGTCGTGGCGAGATCATACGTTAATTATTTGTGGTAGTATTCCACTACAGAATTATTCTGGAAGAACAAGAAACCTGTCAGCTAGCCGGCCAGAGCACCTAACGTCTGCATGAGATGATATCCATTCATAGTAAGTACTGCAAATGCCGCTACTTACTTGCAGACATAATCAAACAAAAACAGAAAAAAGGCCGTGGATATGCAAAAGCAATAAAACGTGTCAAAAGATTAAAATTTGGGATTTTTGTGCTGAAAAACAAGTACTCTGCCAAACAAGCAGCTAAGAAGATATTTATGCAAGTCTAGGGGTTAGATAATAATGGCGTGCATTTTATTTTACTTTTATACTTAATTTATGAAAAGCTTTTATTGTCCTTGTCGTGAAAGTATCGTTTGTAGTGCAGTGCACAGACCTTGGAAATTACAGCATCTCCCAACACATAAACCATTTATTTTATAAGTAGCTACAAGTATTAAGGCGTTGCTCGTGCAAAGTAGATCAAATAAAAGCTAACGTAAGCTGAAATGTAAATTAGAGTGTGTAGGTGTCCCGGGCAACTTTTCATCAATTGAAAGTTTTTGAAAGGATATTTCCAGTAAAGCAAAGGCTCGTAGACGGTTGCTTCAAAGATTTAGTTGGACATAACTCTCCTCAATAGTTCGATCTAAGATGGTGTCTTTTGTGAAGATTCAGTTACGTCTTGTTAAAGTATAAGGTATAACCCTACAAAGTAAAAGAAATGTAAGATTTAAAGAATATATTTGAATAATATCTAAGATTGGAGGTTACAGAGATCTGCATACATTTCCGTGAAGCAAATTAACAAAATCAAGTCAACAATATTAATTAATATAAAAATGTTAAAGGTGAAAAAAATACTGCAGTGTTTTTAGTGATATTTTTTTTGAACTGTTTCATGTGAATGTAATCATTTTATTTCAGCCATGAAATTTATGGAAATAGATGTTCATTTTTATGGCCTTAATAATTGGGTTAATCATGTCCAAAATAAGCATATGAATTGTTGATAGTGAGCTATTTTAAAAATTCTCAATTCAAACAAGCATGTGAGTGATGTGATTGATAACCCAGTTTAATCAAGCGCGCGGGTCGTTCGTGCGTCATTCACCCCTTGCTATTCAATCTAAATTAATGTTACTTGTGCGGTATCGCGGAACAAACCCTTTAGTAATTCATTTTAATTGTTCAGGCATATACTTCGTCCTGGTCGTATCTCGCGAATGCTCTGTTTCGACAATATTATTATTATTTAAGGTACGCATTAAAACAACAGCGAGAAGCGTCTGCTTGTAGGAGGGAATATATTTACTCTAGAAAAATGCAACTCATAATTTATAAAAAAAAGTCTAAAAATGATAAATGAAGCTTTTTACATGGTGGTGTGTGCGTAGTTGCTTTCGAACTACCAAAAATATTTTCGCAGAGCCACTATCGCTCTGAATTAATCTCTCCAGTGCCTAATAATTTTTATCATGAAATCGCCTGTCAATGGGGGTTTACGATCCTGAGCGCAAGATTTACGGTCTACTTCAACAAGTCATCCTTGTAGTGTCGCTTCCTTCCTTATTGAACTGAACGATCCACCCCCCTTGAGGACTCATATCTGTCAGATATTATTTTATGACTAAAATAATTCAATCTTTTATTATTTATCCGGAACCAAACACCCACAATAACCCTGGATATTTTGTCGTTTAGAATCGTAATAGTTACATACTAAAAGGAACTCTTCTTTTAAATTCAAGTACTTGAATTTTCTTTTCGCTCAGATTTACGATAATAATTTCAAGTTTTGCATTAAGGCAGAAAACGAAAGAGAAAAAAAACACTAAGAATGTTGGTTTGTTTTTATTTGTTAGGACTTGGGAAATCTGCTTATGGTAATTTCTATTCCACGCTCTAGGCCTCCTTCGTAACCGCTATCAGTTCCATAAAATATCCAGAAAAGTAATTCCAATTCAGATTATCTGAAATTTAAACTTGTGATCAGTAAAAGTCTAAATCGTTTAGCTGCAGGCTTCCATATTCTTACGACTTTCCTTTCTGTTGTAATATGTACCGACTTTTATGTACACTGGGGTTACTTTATGTCTTTGCCTGCATAGTTTCCGTTTATTCACGGTGTCGGTGCGACATATTTATAACACCTTTATATGTGCGATAGCAGGCTGAGAAACGTCTAAGGTTATTTATTACGGGTGGTTGATTTTATTAAGCGACTTATGATAATTTTTATGGGAGAATTTAGATTTTTGCTAATTTTATTGTTTAAGAATTAACCGTGAAAAAATGTTTCAGGAAAAAAATGATTATAAATATGACCAATTTTTCAAATGTTATAAATTGAGTAGAAAAATCGAGTAAGTCGGCGCGATAATAGAGGTTAGCGATGGAAGCAGTAGCAGCTTGCGGTCTTCCACAATATTAGCACCGATATTAAAAACTCATAACTCAGGCCAGACAGTTTATCAATGTTAAATATGCAGGGCGCACAAAGTTTTCCAGGTTTACCGTTGTTAACTCGCTACATTTTTCACCTTTTGTAATTTATCGCTGAATAGGTTTTGCTGTTGCTAGTGCATACTGACAGAGATAAATCAGTGCTTTATCAAATAGTTCCCGAAGCATTTGCACGAAGAGGTGATTTTCAATTGAAATTTACATTTGCAAAATTTATTCCCCTCTCAATTATTATGACCATCCTTTTGCTTCGTCTGTCTCTCTCACATTCTACAACAAATTTTGATGATTTCTTAATTAAATATCTCGATATTCATCCTATTAAGAGCTGCTTCATAGTTAATTTTATGAAAACTCAAATCCCCGGAATAATTTCGAATATAATAGTTATAAAGCTACAGAGTAACAGTGAGGCATATTCACCTCAGCGATTAACCTTCATCAAGCAGGCCGTAGAATGAGGGAACAAAGCCAATTAATGCAGCTATTAAACATGTAATATTGCAAAATTGAATGGTGAATGCGAACCCTGTCTGGGTTTGTTCTTATCCAAAATGGCTTCCATTAATTTAATATATTAGGCGGCAAAGTCGATGGTGCATTCTGATACACAATACAAACAATGGCTGAGAGGTGGTGCAAGAACAAAGCATTTGATATACCTCTCTTTTGGTTCTTGACAGCGTTCAATGGCATGCATATAAAGCTATAAAAGCCCTTCACGTTGTTTACAAAGAACAAGTGCAACAGAATTATTCGACTCCCCTATACAATAATTTGAAAAATGATGCCTTTTGATTTATTAAAGGAAATAAATGAACTGGATTTGAATATGTAACAGGAGGAAAACTTTTAAAAAAAGAATGTTGCGTAATTTTTATTTTGTATTAGAAGTAAATTTGAATTTGAATAGTCCTATGTAAATGAAGCAATAAATGTTATTAATTCAAACGTATCAGAATGGAAACCATTGTTATTTGAATAGATTCCTTCTGGCTATGTGATTCCATATAATAGAGCAATTTGATACTAATTAGTCTATATTATATTACTTTAACAAGACAATTTAACGAAACAATAGCTCGATATTTGTCTAATACCCATACTAATTATTGAAATTTAATGATATACTGTGTGTACTCTATTATTTCAGTAATTATTTATTAGAAACTGAATAATTTGGTGTCAAATTAGAAATGCCTTTCATTATTATTTGTATTGTGTGTTAGCTTTATCTATGTTTAATTTTAAAACTAATAACTAAGACTTTTATTGTAGTCCTATGTGTCAAGAAAATAGGTGAGAATTTCCCAATAACCACTAGATAAATGGTACGTTCTTATAAAAACACAATAAATTACAAGAGATAGGGCATTTCTAGTATCCACGATGCAGCTGTAAGTAGAAACGAATAAAATTTACTGAGGCAGTGATAACTATGATATTATTACACAGAAAGGAACTATCTGACTTGAGAAAGTTTCTCAAGAGTTTCTTAGCTGAATGTTTCAAGAAAAATATGTTAGCGAAGAAAGAGAGAAGGCTACGAGCTGTATTCAAACTGTCCTTCAGGGCAACGCAAGCAGAATTTGGAGCCGGTGGAAACATACAACGTTAAGTATTCAGCTTAGGACAGATAAGTAAAAAAGCCATAAACAGCAATGGCTATATTTATAAACGTGCGGTAGATCTGATAAAGACTTTCGACATTTGTTAACTGTGCTTTTCTAACTTTTTTCAGCAAAGAAAAGTGTAATCAAGGTCGCTCTATTGCCACAGCTTAACTCGAAGCTAAAGACGTAATCATACAAGAGCTATTATTTGTTCTTGCATTTCCCAATAAGCAAAATGTTTACTCCTTGAACTTAATTAAAAACAAGAATAATAATAAAAACCGGTAGCAGTGCATGAACATCTTCACCCAGGGTGGTAGTGTGGTTCACAAGTTCCATTTTGACTATTTTTTGCCTAACTTCACCAAAAATTATGGTCGAGGTGTCATTCGATTCGGAATGGCATTTAGAAACTTTTTGAACATTTTGAGGTCCAGCGCAAAAAAATTGCAAAAGTTATAAACAAATTCGTAATAATAAGGGGGTTCGTTTTCTTGCAAATATCTCGGAGAATATTGCAAATATCCAAAATTAAAAAAAAAGATCCTTAAAGAGCGGTAAATTTTCTACAAAAACGTCTTACTTCCGGAATTGTACCACCAATATTTCTAATTTTTATTAGAGGTGAAAATAGGGCTAAAAACGCGTGATCTGACCGCCCCGCGCGCAGCTTAGTTTGCTCTCTTTAACAAAAAAAATTTTTTTTACCTATTAAATATATTTATTTTTATTTATTTTACCAATTTTTTATTGTTTATAAAAACGTGGAGATTGACAATTTCTTAATTTTTCCAACGGGGATCTGTTCTGTAGCCTTTGGAAAATAAGTTGAAGAAGTGAAAAAATCTCAGGTTTTTAGTTAAAAAAATATCATGATTTTTATGAAAATTTTCAATTGGTAAAATTTCTTTAGTTAACAAAAGCATAACTAATAAACAAATTGTGGGAAAAATTTTTTTCCGATGGATTATTGTTTATTCATGTATCCCAATGATACCTGAATTTTTTTATTCCTTGATATTTATATTTAATAGGTAAAAAAACTTTTTTTTGTTAAAGAGAGCAAACTAAGCGGCGCGCGCGGCGGCTAGATCACGCGTTTTTAGCCCTATTTTCACCTCTAAATTAAAATTATAAATATTGCTGGTACAATTTTGAGAGTAGGACTTTGCTATAGGAAATTTCCTGCTCTTTAAGGATCTTGCTTTTGATTCCAGATATTTGCAATATTCTCCGAGATATTTGCAAAACACGAAACCCCTTTTTTACGAATTTGTTTATAACTCTTGCAATATTTTTGCGCGGGACTTCTAAATGCCCGAATTGTTTCTAAATGCCATTGCGAATCGAATGACACCTCGATCATAATTTTTAGTGAAGTCAGGCTAAAAATATTTAAAGTACAACAAGAAGCGTTATTTGCTGTGCATCAGAAAGTAACCGACTTGCTTTTCTAGCAAAGTGAAGATGAAGAGTCAGAAAAGGAAAACGCAAATAACTACAAAAGAAAAATTGCACGAATAGAATTAATACTAAAGAAAAATCTTGTAAAATATAATTAAGATAAAGAAGTTAAAACTACGTCTCCCTTTGATGGTGGGAGTAGAAATTACAGAATGAGACTCCTTAAGCGAGAACTTCCAAAATATTCAGAAGATGTTAGAGTATAACTAGCATTTTGAGCAGCTTTCCAAGAAATTAATAAAGACGAGGATATTCCTAATGCAGAAAAGTACCAATACTTGGTCTAATCAACTGTACCAGAATCGGAAGCATGGAAGGTTGTTATGAGCTACCCAATATCTGGAAAGAATTATGATAAGGCAGTTGAAGATTGAAGGAGCGTTTTGGTCGTGAGAAGATGCTGATAAAAGTTTATGTGAGAGACCTTCTTAAGTTGGTGATCGAGAATGCTAAAGACAGAAGTAAGGTTAGTTTTGTAGATTTAGTTACATCCTTGACATCTCAAATTCGGAATTTAGCTGAGCTTGGAGTAACGTCTGATAAGTGCGCTCAGATATTGTACCCAGTTGTATTCGCAATTTTGTAAACATGACAGAAAATTAAAAGAAAGAAGAATAGCACAAAGCAAAGAATATAGTAGAAGAGAAAAAGATGTTCCTATTGCGACTGCATTTGCTAACCATGAATGGAATAAGAAAAGTAATGCAACTGTTTGTGTATTTTGTGATGGTAAGCACCAAAGTAACGAGTGCGGAAGCTGTAGCAAGCTAAGCCTAAAAGAAAGGGAGAAAGATATTCAAAGTAAAGGTCATTGCTTCTTTTGCTTGAAGAAAGGGCATAGTGCCAAAAAATGCGAGAATTTTGTAAAATATTTCAAATGTGGTAAGCGTCATTATGGAATTACGTGTCCTGAGATTTATAGAACTGAAACAGAAACAATTATAGAGGGGGGAATGGATAGAATGGAAAATCCAAAAGCTGTAATAAATTCGTTACATTCTGAAACAATTCATCGACCTCCATGGCCAATTAAGTCGAGAGTCCTGAAGTCCTATTGCAAACATTGGAAGGAAATAATGGATACAATAAAAAAGCTCGTGCAATGATAGATACAGGATCTCAAAAGTCTTACCTAGTAGACAAGATTGCAAAAAGGTGGTCCTGTGCCATATGGGTGAAGAGGAAGTAATTCACTATACTTTTGGTGGACAATATTCAGACCCTGTACAACATAACCGTTATAAACTCTATTTGGCCAATATCGAAGGGTTATATTGCTGTAACATTGATGTGTCTGGTATACCAAAAATAGCCGACGTAATTAACTCTCCTCTAAGTGATCCTTGGATTGAAGAATGCGACCGTCAAGACATCAAGCTAACTGATTTAAATAATGATTCATCTGGTATTGAAGTGCTCATTGGTGCTGACGTAGCAGGAAGACTTTTTACGGGGAAGAAGCATGTTCTCCGTTCGGAATCAATAGCAATGGAGACAGACCTGGGATGAGTACTTATGGGAAAACTTCCACTGCAATCAAAGAACACAAGTCAGGCTATGACAGTGATATCGATGCACATGATGGATAAAGAGATCAAGAGTATGTGGGCACTAGAAGCGATCGCTATTACGGACGTAACCGAAAATAAATCAAGAATAGAATTGGAACAAGCCACAATGAATCATTTCAAAAATACTGCTGCGAGATGTAGAGATGGGCAGTATCAAGTCAGTTTGCCGTGGTGGAAGGTCACTTGCCGCTACCAACTAACAGAAACCTTGCTGAACGAAGACTACAAGCGACTACAGGCAAGCTTGTAAAAGAACAAAAAATTAATGGGCACCAAAAAGTATTAAATAAGTGGCTAATGGAAGGTATAATTAAAGAAAGAAGCGCATTATTTGCCACATAGAGCGGTTTTTAAGAAAATATTACTACACTCATACGTCCTGTTTTCGATGCCTCTGCAAAGTGTAAGAATTTTCCATCATTGAATGATTGTTTAGAAAAGAGACCAAACCTGCTGAATCTTATACCTATAATTTTGATAAAATTTCGAATAAATAGAATTGGAATTGTGGCCGATATTAAGCAAGCCTTTTAGCAGAAGAAAGTGTTTAAAAAAGATTTCATGAGATTCCTGTGGTGGGAGAATCTAAAATGTAAGAAAATTATGTTAAAGAGTATCGTCATTTCGGACCAAGTGCTGAAAAGAAAATGGTGTCTGTATTGGAAATGTTATGGGATACACGGGAAGATTAATTTAAAGAATTTAAAGAAACGAGTGGATGGATCAGCTACCAAAAGGATGTTGCTCTCTGTGGCACATATGGTTTTCGACCCACTAGTGCTTGTGTATCTAGTTACTCTTCGACCAAAGATAGTAATGAAAAACGCATGCAATAATAAAATTAAATTAAATTGGGATGATTTATTATCCGAAGAAGTTGCTACGGAGTTTGAGAAATGGAAGGTGGATGAATTAAATTTAGAAGGGTTGAAGATACCAAGGTGGTTGACTAGACGTGACAACATGATACGCACCGCATCGGTTAGAACCAAGGATAGTGAATTCCTACGTTTTATGCAGCGTCTCTACCCACTGGAAGTAAAAAATGCGCTAGTGGATCAGATTCCCAAGATTGTGGACAATGAAGTGAAGGGTTGTGAATTTTGGAAAAGTGAAATTTGTAATAATAGAAACGTGATTTTTTATGATTGTTCATGTAAGGAACAAAGCAGGAGTGAAACAGTAAATGCATGTGAGGATAGTGACGCCAGTGATGAGCAGTGTTTCGAAAGCAAAGTGAGTGATTAAAAAACACAAGTCTGTATATTAGATTCTTAATTAGATCAATCATTCAAACGCCCTACATCAATTGCGTAGAACGTCTTTGGTCAGTTAAGGCAACATGGGTAAATTAGAACAATATAATATACAACTTGAAAGAATTAAAAATAAAGTCAAAAGAATAAAAGATTATATAAAATCATTTAAACCAACTATAAATCAATTGAAAGCGCAATTAACAATTTTAACTGATTCACGAAAAGAGTTTGAAGAAATACAATTCGAAATTGAACAGCTCGATAAAGAAACTTCGACGGCGGAGCCTACAAAAACGCGTGCGAATTTTAAAGATTTTCTGATCTAATGGCAGATATTAATGATATATTTTTATATATATATATATAATGATATAATAAACAAAGCTAGTGTTACTCCCGTAATTGCAGCAGTACTAGCAAATGTCACATCTAGTTCAAGTAAAACCGACAGATCAAACGAATTCATAAATATAAATTTACCTATTTTAAATCTAAAATCCTTTCCTGATAATTATAAAGAATGGCTTAATTGTGAAAATTCTTTTAAATCTATATTATAGACAAAAATAATAGTCTAAACAATAGGCAACGATTGCAATATTCACGATCATGTTACCGCGACGAGGCTTTAAGAACGATAAAAACGTTACCGATAAAAGAAGACAATTATAAAGAGGCGTGAAAGATTTTAGAATCGAGTTTTAAGAATATGCGACTTATCGTACAAGATCATATTACACAATTCTGAAAGCTCCGACGTTAATAATATCATCACATAGGGAACTTAGGGTTGGATGTGGCTGAAAGGTCCTCACAAGTGAGACGTCTTAATTTATGCATAAACTGCTTACGGGACAATCACTTAATAGCAAATTGCAGTTCAAACATGAAATCGCTCCGTTGGTAGAAAAACAACTAACAATTTAACATAATTAGGATAACTAGTGAAAAATATTTAAAAAAGCATATATATTTTTGTGAAAAAATGACACAAATGCCACTTTGACTGTTTTTCGATAGCTGGAGTAAACATCGTTTGTCTGCTTGTGATAAAGGTAGCAACGATTTCTGTTGAAAACAGACAGTTGTGTCTAAGGTCTAGCTAAGGTAAGTTATGCACGTGCAATTTTTTGTAGAAAAACGTCTTTTTGTAATAGTTTTTAAATAATATTTAAAGGAAAACGTCTCTATCTGATTAATGTCGCTCTATTTGCAGAAAGGTAAGCTGTATACTGAGCAATTTAATTTTGTTTTAAATGTCACATTTAGGAATGTGTTATTTTTCTCTATAATTAAGTGTTCTTCCAGCTAAAATACGATTTTCCAGACGGTACGATTTAAAATGTGTCGTTTTTCTTTATAAATTTAAATAAATTGCTTTGATTTATGACTACTTCTTACCCTCAAAGTTAGAGATGTGGCATTATTCCTCAAATACTTAAAAAAAGCATGTGAAAAATGTCTTTTATGTAAAATACTTAACACTAATTTTAGATCATAATAAATAACTTTGGTATAAGTACTATACGCCGTGTCCCAACGGTCAAGATTAATTAGGAAATTGGCTGAAGGTCAACGTAGCACTAAGAGAAGTAATGCGAGCAATACAATAAAATGCTGGAAAGTTGTTCGCAATGAAACTGGTGGTAAAGATGAAGTTGATGCCAATCAAAAAAGTAACTTTGTAATTTTACTCATTCCAATAATTTTATCTTATCAACTTCAATGTTATTTTAGATTTTGATCTGTCTCTTTACCTTTGCACGGCAGAAAATAAAAACTAAATTTTTAATAATTTCAAGAAAAGCTGCAGCAATAATACAGATTGCCAAAAAATATTTAGAGTGAAACTCCAAGATATTATGATGTCATGACTAGTTGTCAGGAAAGTAAGTGTATATTTACCTTAATTTTTTCTTTTAGTTTCGAATTCTAGTATTTTAGTAAATATTTTGGTAACAGTTGGATAAAGCTACCCCTAGGATTTAATTTGTACAGTAAAATTTCAACCTTACCAATGCATGTATATCTATTCAGAGGATCAAAAAAAAAACCTAATAAATACTGATATACAAAAACTGTACAATCATTCTCTTATTATCAATCCGAACAAATCAGTTGTTATACGTGGACATCGCCAAAACACACGGAATAGCATATAATTCGGAACTAGATAGATTACATCTCAATCAATAAAAGGTACAAAAATTCTATACTATCGGCGAAAACATATCCAAGCACTGATGTAGGATCTGATCACAACCCGGTTGTAGTGGTAATTAAGGATAAGACTAAAAAACTTAAAAAAGGAATTCAGTAAGCAAACCCTAAATCGAAATCTATTAAACAATAACGAGATCCGCGCGGAAGTAGTAAAAACGTCTTCGGTAAAATGTGGGAGGATTAAATAACCAAAACCAGCAAGACCAACAAGAAAATGTTAGAATAGATCAGAAATGGGAAAAAAATCAAAACTGCAATAATGCAGGTAGCAGCTGACAAATTGAATACAATGCAAAAAGAAAAGAAGCAAAACTAGATGACTACCGAGATACTTAAACTTAGTATAGAGGAACGTCGTAAAAATAAGAATCGGGATCAAGTAAAATATAAAGAGCTGGACAGGATGATCAAAAAGAGAATTAATGAAGCAAAAGAAGAGTACATAACAGAAAAATGTAGAGAGATGGAAACTTTACAAGAAAGACATGATACTTTCGGCATACATAAGAAAATTAAAGAGATGACGGGAATAGGTAACAGAAAGCAATACTGATTACTGAAAGAGAAGGATAGTATAATAATCATACATTCTGAATAAAAAATGAGGAGATGGGAGGAATATATAAGGAAGTTGTTTGCAGACAACAGAGCAGAAGTTAACATGAAAAATGGCAAAGCAACCGGTAACTCCCTGTCGAAATCTTAAAGTTAATAGAAGACCAGAACTTACAACCTCTTTTAGATCTATTTAACGACATATAAAACTGGTGAAATACCCAGAGAATTGTTAAAATCGACATTTGTTACTTTACCAAAAAAGAACAATGCAAAAGACTGCGCAGAGTATAGAATTATAAGTCTAGCATGCCATACGCTGAAAATCTTCTCAAAGATAATACACATGAGAATATATAAGAACTTAGAAAAAGAAATCAGTGATACCCAGTTTGGATTCATAAAAGGACTATGAACAAGAGATGCTTTGTATGGCGTAAACGTTTTATATGAAATTGTCTAATGTGCCTGGTTGACTATAT